>CATIWJ010212047.1:0-18356 GCA_949640765.1 Croton laevigatus | reverse complement strand
TTTGTATGTGGATGACATAATTCTTACAGCCTCTTCAGATGCTCTTCGTGTTTCTATTATGACTAGTCTCAGCTCTGAGTTTGCTATGAAGGACCTCGGTCCTTTGAGTTACTTTCTTGGTATTGCTGTTACCAGACATTCACAAGGTCTATTTCTTTCTCAAAAGAAATATGCGGCGGATATCCTTGACAGAGCAGGTATGTCAAGTTGCAATCCTTCTCCTACACCATTTAACACCAAAAGCAAGCTTAGTGCCTCTGTCGGCCTTCCCTATGAAGATCCCACAAAATACCGCCAACTTGCTGGGGCCCTGTAATACCTGACCTTTACAAGACCCGACATATCTTATGCTGTACAACAGGTATGCTTGCATATGCATGATCCAAAGATTGAGCACATGGATGCGCTCAAGCGAATTCTGCGCTACATACAAGGCACTCTTCATTATGGCTTGCATTTATACAAATCCAATTTTGATTCTCTCATATCATATACGGATGCGGATTGGGGTGGATGTCCAGACACCAGCCGCTCTACGTCTGGGTATTGTGTGTTCTTAGGAGATAATTTGATCTCATGGTCATCCAAACGGCAACCTACATTATCTCGGTCTAGTGCTGAGGCAGAGTATCGAGGGGTTGCGAATGTTGTCTCTGAGTCTTGTTGGATCCGAAATCTGCTACTTGAACTTCATTATCCGATCCACAAGGCCACTATTGTCTATTGTGATAATGTTAGTGCGATCTATTTATCTGGCAATCCTGTTCAACATCAGCGCACTAAACACATTGAAATGGACATACATTTTATCCGTGAAAAGGTTCGACGTGGGGAGGTACGTGTTCTTCATGTTCCGTCTCGATATCAAATAGCAGACATCTTTACTAAAGGCCTTCCACGTATCTTATTTGAGGACTTCCGAGACAGTCTTAGCGTACGGAAGCCTCCCGCTTTGACTGAGGGGGTGTGATAGACTATGTATATATTTGTAATTTATGTAATTACGTGATTAACCCTCCTAACCCTATACGATGTACACTGTATAAATACTTCTCATTTGATTAAGAAAGGCTCACGGATTATTATCCTTCATTTCCGATTGTAGGTTTGTATTTTTCCTTTAGTTATGATGTTGTTGTAATGGATATCTATTTAAAGTGTTGAAAGTATGTAAATAATGAAATGCAAGTTCTGAAAATCAAGAGAAGGTTTTAAAATTGAACTGAACTGAAATATGCAGTTTAGTTACTGTTCGGCGATTTTAAAACCGAAACCGAACCGAAATATGCAGTTCGATTGCTGTTTGGGTTTTATATTTTCGGTTGCACTCTGAGCATTTTCGATTATTATTCGGTTTGAAATTTTCAATTCAATCAACTAAACTGAAAATGTTCACCCCTACTTGTCTATTCCTTTTGGCGAATATAGAAAACAAACAACATCAGATTCTACTTTATCCTTCCCACCACCATAATACTACATTTTTCTTCAAATTTACTTTACTTTATCATAAATAATATAATATAATTATATTAAACCAACATGCTTTTACGAACCACTCAATAATATGTTGAGAAAAATCTAACACATGATCTTTTTGAACTAATAAAAAATTTTTGGGAAAATTTACAAAAACCTCCCTAGGTTTTACCCATATCTACATTTTCCTCCCTGTCTTTTTTTTTTCAGACAAAAATCTCTCTACGTTTTAATTCCGTTGACAAAAATATCATTCTGTCTAATTTTTCTGTTAAAATAACAGTATAAGGACCGAAATGTAATTTTACAGGCCATTTTGAAAGAACTAAAGAAATGAGGGGCTATTTGGAAAATTTATCATGGTCAACCTTTGGATGACCCAAAATTTGTGATTTTTCATTCTTCTTCTCTCTCCTGCCCATACCACAGCAATTCCCATGAATCAAATTTTACTACTTGTGAACAGAATCAAAAGCAATAAAATTAAATGCAAGAACATCATAAGCAATTTTTGCAGGTTTATCTTATTGTTTGTTGAAATCCCTTCAAACAAACAACCACATATTGCCACGTTATTTTAGTTATGAAAATAGTTTTGATTTCTTCAAAACTGCCTTTACAATGTAATTATTAATTAAATACGAAAGGACGTCATTGAAGTTTCATGGGCTCAACAAAACAAATAGTCTCATTCACATCTTTTTCTTCTCATGGCTGCAACTAACTGTATTCTATTCTATTAAGGATCAGTTTCTGAGTCCTTGTCAAATATGTATTAAAATCTTAATTCTGCACATTTAATTTTTGCAGGTTTATCTTATTCTTTGTTGAAATTGGAAGTTGAAGACGTTTGATTCATGGGGAATTGCTGTGCAAGTCGTGATTCAAGTTCTTCACCTCAAACAAAGAAGAAGAAAGGCAAAGGAAATGGCACCGTCAACTGGGGCTTCCATTTGATGGTCCTAGCTCGCCGGTCGGAGATAGTCGTGGGGTGCAGTGGTGTCGGAAGGAGAGAGAGAAGAAGAATAAAAAATCACAAACTTTGGGTCATCCAAAGGTTGAAGATGATAAATTTTTCAAATAGTCTCTCATTTCTTTAGTTCTTTCAAAAGGATCCGTAAAATTATATTTCGGTCCTTATACTATTATTTTAACAGAAAAATTAGACAGAGAGATATTTTTGTCATTGAAATTAAAACGTAGAGAGATTTTTGTCTGAAAAAAAGACAAGGAGGAAAATGTAGATATGAGTAAAATCTAGGAAGGTTTTTGTAAATTTTTCAAGTTTTTGGCTTAATAAATAATTAACACTTAACGTTTGGGTATTTTCCCGAATTGAAGCCTAACGTTTGCATTTGAACAATTTGACATCTAACATATTAATTTCGGATCAAATTGACAACTTGCCTTTTGCTTGAAACACACTCACAAATTAAAAATCAAAATGAAATTTGTCAAAAATTAAGGACCAAAATCAAATTGGCTTAGTATACAATTTGACACTTCATGTTACCATTTTTAACAAATTGACACATTATGTTCAGTGTTTTTCTGAATCGAACCCTAACATTTGAGTGTGCACAATTTGACACCTTACGTTATTGAATGTGTCATATTCTTCCTCATTTAGCTAGTTATTCAGACCAAACTTTGGAAGCTCGCCGCTGCCACTACAGTGTCTTGACCAATGAGCCGTGAACATTGTTTGCACCAGACTGGATTTTAACTCCATGCGTACGAGCTTCATTTTGACACCAAAATTCTTGACGTTCATTGGCCAGAATGAGAGATGATGTTGGGTCGAGTTACAAGACTCGAAATAATTTGTTGCATTTTTCAAGTTGTTACAGTGAGTGATCAAATATGAAAAATAAGACAGTGGTTAGGTTTCTCTCATTGAATATTTCAATTTCACGTACTCATTTGCTCTAATTGGTGCCGAAATAAAAAAAGAGATTTGGGTTTAGCTAAGGGAAAAGAAAATAAAAGTTCACTTTGATCCCTGTCTGAAAAATCGCATTTTAGCTCCTAAATCACGTGTGTACTATGCGCTCAATTTTGGGATGCGCAAGGTGTCAATTTGTTCCGAAATTAATAAGTTAGATATTGAATTATACAAACGCAAATATTAGGGTTCCATTAAAAAAAAAACACACAAATATTAAGTGTTAAATTATATATTAAGCCAAAAATTTTTATGGGAGTCTAATCCATCGCTTTTCTTTTGTAACCATTAAATTTTTTTACAAGATATAGGTTTTGTTCAGTAACAATTTTCATTAACTTTTCAAAAAGATTATGTTTAAATTACGTTTTTATAAAGCGCTAAAGCTAATACTAACTAATAACTACTCATTCAGTTAAACGTTATCCAAATACTTAATTTTACTTAGCACAATGGCCTTAAAAGTACTTATTACATGAATGTGTGCAAAATTGTAAGTTGTTAGGATATGGTCATTATCAGCTTCAGTTCACCGTTTCCCAATCAACAAATGATAACTATGTTGACATTTTCTTTTACAGATATCGACTAGCTATAATGAGGTCAAAATTAAATGCTTAATTTGGATTTTCCCCTTCATTGCTGCCTCAATTCTGTGCTTCTAAGTTGTCTGATTTGTTTGGTCTCTGTTCACTTTTGTTTCTTTACATTTTGTTTCTTTACATATTTTTATAGATATAAATAATAATAGCAATCGTCAAAGATTTAACATTTGACACAAAACGCATATATACTTTTTCTATAGAAATTTCCATTATGCAGAATTTCAAAACCGTGTTTAAGAAATTTGCAATTTCACGGCTGGAAAATTCAAATTGGATGATTCTAAAATTCTTAAGCTTCAACCTAACAAAAAATTTATCTAAAATTAAAATTTTCGTATAGTTATCACTCAGAATTATATATTATGCTACACAAAATTATCTTAGTTTACATAAATTATTAAATAGTTTTCATAAATTATTAAATGCTAAACAAGTTAGCATTATTCCCTCTTATGGCTGTAAACGAGCCGAGCAGCCGAGCCGAGCCAAATACTGGCCTATTCGAGCTCGGCTTGTTTATTTGATGAGTTCGAATTCTAAGCTTGAGCTCGGCTCGTTTATGAAACAAGTAAGCTCGAGCACATCTCGTTTATTTGACGAGCTCTAATTTAAGCTTGAGCTTGGCTCGTGAGCTCAATAATTTTCGAGTTGCTCGAGCTTGGCTCATGAACTCGAGCTCGAAAGCTCGTTAAGAGCTGTTCGTGAGCCTATTCAAGAGCATGTTCGAGCTCGATTATTGAGCTCGAGCTCGGCTCGTTTAGCCGACAAACGAACTCGAATAAGCATTTAACAAGCTGAGCACCGAGCCGCTCGCAAGTAGCTTGGTTCATTTACAGCCCTACTCTCTCACGTAAGTCGCATCCATGTGGTTTATAGCTATACATGTTAGATTAGTGAGTGTTTGTATATATCAAATGTTAAATTGGTCACTATTGTGCATTTTAAGTGTAAAATTTATCAATATTATATATTGCAAGTATTAAATTGACCTCTCATATAATTAAGGTTCCACTCGGAAAATTCAAGTTCAAGCCATTCGTTTGTATGTATAAACTTCTAATTTTGATATGATTGATATAACAATTATTCTTTCTTTGATACGATGGATTAGCACATAGTTATCCTTAATCTAACTCCGTAATCATTGAATTCTATCACATAAAGACTTTGAAGCGCACTACACTACAGTGTTTGATTTTCAACATATACGAATTCGAACAAAAATAGATTGATATGGTTAGGAACTTAGGATATAATTACAGCCGCCTCCAACTTTTGAATCATGTTTTGATTTTTACTACATTTTCTCTACAAATGTGGGCTTTTTTGTCAAGGTGATAGGCGATATTATATATATATATATATATATATATATATATATATGCGTGTTTGGATTTTTCTCTTGATTTCTTGCATACTTCTTCTAACTCGTCTACTGGTTTATCTTTTCATATAATAATAATAATAATAACAATAAATACTGTATTTAACAAACTAAACTAAAGTAGAAAATGCCAAAATGGTAGTGTTGTTGGATTTGGGCATGCTCTGGTTGAACTGCAAACTGAATCCGGATGTGTTTGATATTTGGCCGGACCCGAAAGATAGATAAAAGCAGAATTTCAAAATGGTCCAAATAACCTAGGTTGATAACTAGCTATTTTGTAGCGGACTATGATAGTAAATGGCACAATTTATAATTTAATTTCAATTAAATAACATGTACATTTGGTGTTTAGAAAAATAGCATGATATGCTTCCTATTTAGTAAAATAGTATTTTTTTTCTATGTAGAAAATATGAGAGAATACGAGAAAATATTATTGTGTTATATTTCTTATATTTTTTCATAGAAATAAAAAGTATTATTTTTTTAAATATGAAACGTATTGTGCTATTTCCTTAAATATCAATCATATGCTATTTTTAAAAAAAAAAAAATAACTTCTCTACGTGCTATTTATTAAAATCGCCCTTCTATTGAAAAGGGATGCAAACAAGTGGTTCGGCTCATAAGTTATTCGTGACTTAACTTTTGTTTGGAACCAGCTCGAAAAATGAACAAAATATTGTAAATTAGCGTATGTGCTTGTGTTTGGATACAAGGTTGTGTTCGGCAAAACTAACTGCTAAAGTAGTATTTAGTTGCTTGAATAGTTGTTAGGCATTTGTACTATCTGTTTACGAAACGTTAAAAGGTATAAGGGTTAGTTTTTAATAAAATGCTATTAAACTGTAACATCCCAATCCAACTTATGAATAAGACAGACCGATGTGATATGACCATTCTAACTCCGTTAACTACTAAACAAAGACATGCATTTATTCATATACATATTCATTTAAACTTACATCAGGATACTCTTTTTTATTTTACAGTCATTCTAGATAATATGTTACAAATATATAAAGTAGTATTTATTTTATTATACATACTAGATAGATTCTCAGTGAATGCCACGAACTGCTATCTTCTGTCTACTGACCTATGAGTTACAAAAATAACTCACTGAGCAACCTATTGCCCAGTGGGTACAAATATACATATTTATTAAAAGAATTTCTAAAAACAGTTGACGAATTTATTTCATAAAAGTAAATTTATACATATTTTAAAACCATGAAATCAATTTGTGCAAAATCAAAATCAAATAGAAGTAATCATTTTTCAACAATTTAAATTTTCCGTTCGTTTTACTGGTATTATCGAACATCAAAGATAAGACTAGGGTTACAATTCGGATATAGATCGCTGCTATTCATGAATTATTCATAATCATAGTACAATTCGGATATAGATCGCACCTATTCACGAATTGAATTCATGTATAAATCTTTAAAGGAGTCATAGATCGCTACTATGTCTGTATATTAATTCACTTCACATACTTCTTTTAATTTCATACACTGCACATGATTTTTCTAATCTTATATCGTGACATATTCTTATCTCTAGGTGAATTTAACCAAGTAGAGCATAAAACAATTCAACTTACAATAATAATTTCTCAACAATCTTTCTTATTCAACTCAAATTTCCATTTCACAATTAATTACATTTAATAATAAAATTCAATTTTTATGCTTCAAAAATAATAAAAATTTAGAAATAAATAAATCTCAGTTAAACATAATTCAATTAGAATAATATTAGAAATCTCATTTAAATATAATTCTACTTTTACCGTGCAGATAACTTTGCGCCTGCGAATAATGCTTCGGTGTTAAAAATTTATCAAAAATTATTTTATAACTCGAACACACATTCGAGTTCTCAACAAAATCAATTATTTAATAAAAACATATATTCAGAATATTAATCAAATAATTTAAAATAAAATTCAACAAATTAAAACAAAATCAGTTTGAATACTTTAAAAATAATAGTACCAAACATGATTCATAATTCGAAATCCACTAAAATCTTTAATTCCTTCCTCTTTTCCTACTGTCCATAACCTATTATTAGGCATAAAATATTTTTAATTCCCAATAAAAAAATTAATCCAAGCTCCCTATGATCTAATTTCTCAAAATAAATCCCAATTTATCAATATATATATCATGTTAGGCCTATTTGAAAGAAAATTAAAGCTCATAGGTTAAATAATATACACGGAGGGCTTACTTGAAAACGGAGGGAAACTTCTAGAGGTCGAAGTATGAGGCGCGCTGAAGTTCGAGGATCTAGCGGCTATTTTCTCCAAAACGCACGTTGACCTGCGTTTTGACCTAGTCTCCTTCTTCACCTGAATAGCTGCGTTTCGGGTATTTGCAGACCTGCCACCCGCGAAACCCAATAGCAAATCCGACGACGTCAGACGACAAGCGGGGTACCAAACTCTTCCTTTGGGAGTCGCCGGTCCGGAACTGGCCTCGGAGAGGATGGACGGCGGCCGAAGCTTTCAGAAACGGCTCTTGAAGTTCTTGGATTACCCAATCTTCCAGTGGATAGTCCGGACGGATATCAACTTTTCGGCAACAGGTTGGCTTGTTTCTTGCTCTGAACAGGTTCTATACAATCCCAGAAGATGATTCCCGGTATAGGTTTCCGAATTTAATGGACAGTATGAAAAATGACATTTTGGAATTCTTTCCCCTTCTAAAAAATTAATCCAAGCTCCCTATGATCTTATTTCTCAAAATAAATCCCAATTTATCAATATATATATCATGTTGGGCCTATTTGAAAGAAAATTAAAGCTCATAGGTTAAATAATATACACAGAGGGCTTACTTGAAAACGGAGGGAAACTTCTAGAGGTCGAAGTATGAGGAGCGCTGAAGTTCGAGGATCTGGCGGCTATTTTCTCCAAAACGCACGTTGACCTACGTTTTGACCCAGCCTCCTTCTTCACCCGAATAGCTACGTTTCGGGTATTTGCAGACCCACCACCCGCGAAACCCAATAGCAAATCCGACGACATCAGACGACAAGAGGGGTACCAAACTCTTCCTTTGGGAGTTGCCAGTCCGGAACTGGCCTCGGAGAGGATGGACGGCGGCCGAAGCTTCCAGAAACGGCTCTTGAAGTTCTTGGATTACCCAATCTTCCAGTGGATAGTCCGGCCGGATATCAACTTTCCGGCAACAGGTTGGCTTGTTTCTTGCTCTGAACAGGTTCTATACAATCCCAGAAGATGATTCCCGGTATAGGTTTCTGAATTTAATGGACAGTATGAAAAATGACATTTTGGAATTCCTTCCCCTTCTTCCTTACGTTTATGTACCTTTTTAAAACTGACATTCTGTTTCTTTTAAATTGTTAAACTCTTCCCATAAAATATTCTCTAATACTCTCCCAAACAGAATTCCAGATTATTGAAGTTAGAGTGCTCAAAACAGAAGAGAGTATTAACTTGAAATTTTCAGATAAAGATAAGAAATAATAAAAAGATTTGAGTAAAAGTTTAAAGTTTTGCTTTGACTCATGCAAAATCATTTCCTCTACATCATACATGTCTCAAACTTTATTTCATATCTTTGCCAACACACAACCCATTCTGCACCCAAAATTGCAAGCAGCAAATTCCTACTGCCACCTAACATTCCAGTTTACCCGCTACAGAATTCATTGGTAACTTCCTGCATGTATCCTTTTATTATTTTTTTCTTTTAAATGGGTCCTCACAGTGAAATTTTCATTTCAGTCCATTTTTCTTAAGCATTTCACTTAAATCCTTAACCTTCTCTCAAAATTTCAATTTTGCCTTTGCACTGGACTAACTTCACTTTAGTCATTAATTTGAAATTTTGCTTTCAAATAAATTCCTAAAAATTACAAGTTAGTCCTTGAACTTCTTTAAATTTACAATTTAGTCCCTGTGGCATCGTAAATTCCCCGTTAATTAATTTTTTTAGATGTGACATAAACAGTTAAAAGTTATTTTACTGAATGATACAGAAGATAACTTTTAGTGTTTTGATAGGTCAAAAGCTAGAAACTATTCCAAAAGTTGTTGCAGAACACAACCTTTATCTCTTTCTTAAAATAATATTTCCATATATTTTTTGTAGTTTGACATTTTATCTAGTGTTTTTTTTTATTAATAAAATTATTTTTTACTTATTTAAAAAGGTTTTTATGGACTTTTATAAGAACCACATTTCAAATCTATATTTTCACTTAGGTATTGTGAAGAATCTGGGCCTAACTCACTTGAAAACCCAAGTTGACAGGTGAGAATTGTCCAGTCTCATAAATCTTATTAACCCCCTACTCCTATCCGATGTGGGATTCTTCACACTCCCCTCACGCCCAGATTCATCTAGAGCATGACACCAGCAGTTACTCTGCAGGAGGTCACCCATTTCGGGTGCAAGGCCCACTACGGGCCGCCCATTTCGGGCCATCATCATCCATTTCAAACAATCATCCTGACATCGGTGGAGAGGGTAGGCTCTAATACAATATTAAGAATTTGGGCCTAACTCACCTGAAAACCCGAGTTGACAGGTGAAGATTGCCCAGTCTTATAAATCTTAGTAAGCTCCAACTCCTATCCGATGTGGGATTCTTTCAAATATCATTTGGTTGGGGGTAAGTGAGCAAAGGAATCTAGAAAGTAGTTAAGTTCCTAGAAAATTGAGTGTTTATTTGGAGAAGTTCCCATGAATTAAAAAAACTAAACTTCCCTCTCACATGCGAAGTAAGTTCATCTCTCCAAAGAAGTGCACTTCCTTAGTATAGTTATAGATAATTTATATTTAATCCTTAATTTTGTATTCAAAATATTTATTTTAGAGATATTTAACTCATTTTAATATTTTTTATTAAATAATTCAACTTCCTAATAGTTTATAAAACTAACCAAACAATATTTATTCCATACTTTTCAAAAAATAATTTATCTGCAAATGTACTTCTTGATAACTTAACTTTCTATAAAGTAGACCCTCTGAAATAAATGATACTTTATTTTCTAATTACATTCAACGCGTGTCCTCTAAAATAGAAAAATTACAATTTTTTCTTTATATTTTCACCTATTATATTTTTAATTCTTGCATTTTTAAAATATATTATTTTATCCTTTTTGTTTTAGTTTGTCAAATAAATTTTTTTTTTGTCAGTTTTACACTAGTTTTCGTTAAATTCATTAAAAAAATGGCATTATTAGCCATTATTCTGAGCTTAGAGGGAAATTTTGGACTACATTATAATTTTACAATGGGATATTTACAAAAAATTTTCTAAATTTTACTAAAAACTACAAAAATCTATAGTTTTTTAAGTGAACTGATTTATCCCTATGTTTTAAATTTATTTGACAATTTGATCCTTCAGTCTATTTTTTAATGGTAGAATGACCAAAATATAATTTTATATATCCTTTTGAAAAAAACTCAAGAAATAAAGGACTGTTTTGATATTTGACAGTTGTCTTCTTTAACTCTTGTTCCAGCCGGCCATTGAAGCTACAAATCGCCATTTTTATAGCATCTTTAATATAATACTTTCTATTACCTCATGCGTCATATGTAATAGAAGGAGTGAAAATGAATGTCTATAAGTAAACATTTAATTTTAAAATTTTATCTCTAATGTAACACTTTCTATTTTATTTTTAATCTATTTTATAATTGTAATTTAATATGTGAATGAATTACAGTCAACCTTAGACATTATCTATAAGACCGTCTAGAATTATAAGCTGAGCTAGATAATGTCTAGTCCATATAAGTTTTACATCCTCTATACACATTTATGTTGGAGAGAAAATTTCTCAATTTTTCTGAAGTGACAAATAGATTAAAGCAATTCATATTAATATTGAAGATGCTCTAATAATTTTTTAATTGTCGACGTTTACTTATACAATTACATTGTAGAGGTAAATTTACTGTGCCCAATTTTGAAGTTAAAAACGTGTGCAGTGTTAGAAGCATGTTAGTTTCTGAAATAAAATAAACAAACGGATATATGAATTTGATTAGAAACTGCAGCAATATAAATAATAATAAGCAATTAAACACAACGAAAATAAATTAACGATAAAACCTTAACACCAATGAGGAGATGGAAATACAGAAAAGCTGAGGCCTGTATGAACAGTCTCTTTAAGACGAGATTTGTCCGTACTAGACAACTGTCTCCCAGGATACAACAGCGAGCGTAGGCAAACACAACCGCGAGCAGAGCTTATCACCGAAACCTAGATGTAAAGACTGCCCAAACGAAAAATTGGAAGGGAAATTCGGATTTTTGAAGTAAAATTTGAAATTTTGTAGGAAGAAATTATGGAACTGTCTTCTATCTCGCGAAAATAGAAGCTAGCACATAAGCAGCCTGCAGGAGAGATTGAAGGAGTCTTCTGGCTGTGTTTAAGCAGAATTCGGATTCAGTCTTTGAATCAGATTAAAACAATCATACGGATAAGGTTTTAATTCGTATTAAGCCCACTCAGTCCGGCATTGGCGAAGCGTACGACGTGTGGGCACGCCATGGAACTTGCTAGACTGAACCGGGATTTGCACCCCCACGCGCCTCCATGCGCGAGAGTGTATAACTTAGGCTTATAATGTTACACCTCACAAAATGATCATCCATTATAAACCACACCAACATCTCCATTCCTAAGCAATGTGGGATTTGGATCCTTTTAGCCCATTTAACCATTTGTCACATGCTCACTTTGAGCTTCAATTTCTCATTCACCTTAAATCCGTTTGAGCATACAATATATCGTTGGAACGCTCTCATTGCGTAGAATACATTGACATATTTCAAGTTATTCAAAACACAATTTTTCCCATAAATTATTTTGCTCAAAAATTGACTAAACACACCAAAATTTCCAACAAACATTTTATTTATTGTGATTTCCTGTATTTCATATTTTCCTTAAAATGTTATTTCAGTATGAAAAAGTTTTTTTTTTTTTCAATAAGGAATTTGAATTTTTAATATGAATATTTGGATAATTATCTTTTAGTTATTATAAGTTAATATTTATTATAAATTGTGAAATAAAACAATTTGTTGTATTTTATAGGATCCAGATTTTAGTGGCCTTTGATAGATTTTAAAATAATTACTTTTAAACAATTAATATAAATATTTAAATTCTTTTTGTACACCTTATTCTATTTTTTCTTTATTCTTAAATATATAGCATTCTATATGTCTATAAGTGAAGTTAATTTTATAGTAAATATCTAAAAAAAAAAATTATAGATATAAGCATCTCCAATATTAATGTAGATTGCTTTAATTTACTTGTCATATTAGAAAAATAAAGGAATTTTCTCTGCAAATACGAATGTGTATTGCAAACAGAGGCGGATCTACACATAACAATGGGGTCATTTGCCCCACCATTATTAAAGAATTTCTTCAAATTTAGTTAATATGCTTCACTTTTAGTATTTTTTGACCCCCAAATTTGAAATTATGGGTCCGCCACTGATTGCAAATGTCTTCTAAACAATATCTAGATTTATGGTGAATTATGATTAGTTCACATATTAAATTATAATTCTAAAGTAGAATAAAAAAATTAAATAAAAGTGTTGCATTGGAGATAAAATTTTAAAATTAAATGTTTACTTATAAACATTCACCTTCACACATTCTATTATATATGACACATAAGCCAATAAAAAGTGTTGCATTAGAGTTGCTTTTAGTACTTAATTATCCTTAATCTAACTCATAATCATCGAATTCTATCACGTAAAAACTTGAAGTGCACTACAATACACTGTTTGAATTTCAACATACGAATTCAAACAAAAATAGATTGATGGTTTGGAATGTTAGATATAATACAACACTTTTAATTAGATATATAAAGGAAAGTGTGAGGGGTGTTGTGTTGTGGATAAATATTTTTTAGTAGACATTCAATTTAAAAATTTGATTTTCAATACAAAATTAAAAGTTTGTACATATAAACCAATAGCTTGAACTTGAATTTTTCGTGTGGAACCTTAACTATATGTGCAGTCAGTTTAATACTTGAAATATATAATATTAATAAATTTTACACTTAAAATATACAATAGTGACTAATTTAACATTTGATATATACAAATAGTGACTAATCTAACATGTATAGCTATAAACCACATACATAGATGCATCGCGCGGAATGCTAATTTGTTTAGCATTTAATATTACCTCCGTGTTTTTTGATTTTTTACATTTCAAACAGTATGATTAGATTCAAGTTTGGTGTTGATAGTTTGATAGGTTATGTTAGGTAGATTAAAGTATATTTAGGTTAGTTAAAAAATATGATTACTGTAGTTTAGTTATATATAAATAATATTTTAATCTACCTACCCTAACTCATCAACACCAAACTTGAATCTAATCATGATGTTTGAAATGTAAAGAATCAAAAAAATACAGAGGTAATAATTTATTAAAAATTAGATAATTTTGTGTAGCATAATATATAATTCTGAGTGATCACTATAGGAAAAATTTATTTTTAGATAAATTTTTGGGTAGGTTGAAGCATAAGAATTTTTGAATCATTCAACTTGAATTTTCCAGCTGTGAATTGTAAATTTTTAAGCACGGTTTTGAAATTCTGGATCATGGAAATTTCTATAGAAAAGTATATGCATTTTGTGTCTATTGTTACATCTTTGACTATTGCTGTTATTATTATTATTTATATCAATAAAAATATGTAAAGAAACAAAAGTGAAGAGACTCCAAACAAATTAGACAACTTAGAAGCAGAGAATTGAGGCAGCAATGAAGGGGAAAATCCAAATCAAGGATTTAATTTTGACTTCATTATAGCAAGTCGATATCTGTAAAAGAAAAATGTCAATATCGTAATCTTTTGTTGATTGGGAAACGGTGAGCTGAAGCTGATAATGACCATATCCTAACAACTTCTAATTTTGCCCACATGTACTTTCAAATCCATTGTGCTACGTTCAAATCCATTGTGCTAAGTAAAATTAAGTATTTTGATAACATTTAACTGTAAGAATAGCTATTAGCTAGTTTTTAGCGCTTTATAAAAACGTCATTAAAATAGCTAAAATCTATTTAAAAAGTTAATGAAAATTGTTACCGAACAAAATGTATATTTTGTGATGGTTACCAGAGAAAAGTGATGGATTAGACTCCCATAAAAATTTTTGGCTTAATATACAATTTACCACTTAATATTTGTGTATTTTCCGAATGAAACCCTAATATTTGTGTTTGCACAATTCGATATCTAACATATTAATTTTGGAACAAATTGACACCTTGTGTGTCCCAAAATTGTGCGTGTAGTACACACATGATTTATGATCCAAAATGCAATTTTTCAGACAGGGACTAAAGTGAAGTTTGACTTTCTCTCCCCTTGTTACACCTAAACCTCTTTTTTTATTTTGGCACCCATAGAAACAAATGAATACATGAAATTGAAGTACTTGATGAGAGCAATCAAACCATGGTCTTATTTTCCACTTCCGATCATTATAACATCTCGAAAAATGCAACAAAATATTTCAAGTCCTGTGAACTGACCCAACATCATCTCTCATTGCGGCCAAAGAACGGCAAGAATTTTGCTGTCAAAATGAAGCTCGTTACGCATGGAGTTCAAATCTAGTATGGTGCCAACAGTGGTTATAGCTCGTCGGTCAAGACCCTATAGCTGTAGCGGCGAGCTTCCAAAGTTTGGTATGAAAAATGGCTAAATGAGGAAGAATATGATACATTTGATAATGCAAGGTGTCAAATTGTGCATACTCAAATGTTACGGTTTGATTCGGAAAAATGCGAAACATAATGTGTCAATTTGTTAAAAAATGGTAATGTGAGGTGTCAAATTGTATTCTTAGCCAATTTGATTTTGGTCAATTATTTGACAAATTTCATTTTGATCTCTGAAATAGCTCGTGTTTCAAGCAAAAAGCAAGTTGTCAATTTGATCTGAAATTAATATGTTAGATGTCAAATTGTGCAAACGCAAACATTAAGCTTCAATTCAGCAAAATACCCAAACATTAAGCACTAAATTATATATTAAGCCAAAAGTTTTTTGTTAGCTCAAAAAGATCATATGTTCGATGTTTTATCAACATATTATTGAGAGATTCGAAAAATTTTTTTAGTATGTTGGATTAATATAATTATATCATATTATTTATGATAAAGTTAAAGTAAATTTGAAGAAAAATGTAGTATTATGGTGGTTGCAAGGATAAAGTAGAATCCGGTGTTGTTTGTTTTCTATATTCGCCAAAAGGAATGCACAAGTAGGGGTGAGCATTTTTAGTTTGGTTGGTCGGACCAAACCGAAAAGAAAATTTCAATCCAAATAAAAACCGAAAATTTTCAGGGTGCAACTGAAAATCGAACTGAAATGTAAAAACCGAACAGTAACTGAACTGCATATTTCAATTCAGTTCGGTTTTATAACTGAAATTTGCTATCACCTAAAATTGCAGAAATAGAACATGTTTCTCTCGATTTTTCGAACTTGCATTTCATTATTTACATACTCTCAACACTTTAAATAGATATCCATTACAACAACATCATAACTAAAGAAAAATACAAACCTACAATTTGAAATTCAAGTCTAAAATATATGTTCAGCTATTAGATATAAACTTGATCACACCTTAAAAAAAATGGAATTTATTTAGACCGATCAAGACCATTTAGAAAGTGTCTAGGCCAGACATATAGCTGTTTAATTGGTTGTGTATGCAAAAGATGCTAACTCAAAGCTCGGCAGTGCCTCACTTGAAAACAGCATCTCAAATGCTACATCTGTTCAAGCAAGTAGTCATTTGTTTCTTCCAATGAGTCCACAGATCAAATTGGAAACATTTGCCTGCATAATTTTCAAGACTGGTCAATACAAAACGTTAAAGCACAAATGAGTCAGAGGTGATGAGCAAACGATCCATTGCTCGGTGAAATTTATTAACAGATTGGAAACATCAACATACAAGACAAACGAACCTACTTTTGCTTTTGATCATGGTACACCCCCAAAACATTTCAATCAATGAAATTTCACTTGAAATCGTGGTTTACTCAACACGACCAAAATACTAGAACGAACTTTCCCGGGTTGGAGAATTGGAGTTGTTTACTTCATAGGAACTTCTTCTTTTTAGAAAGCAAACTTTCAACTTTTCTTACTTTTCGAGAAGTTCAACTTTCCAAGTTTACTTACCCCAGCCAAAAAATATCTTTAAGTCACTACAAAATTTTTATTTTTTCTACTCTATTTTTTTTTAGCGAAAAACTTTGATATCCTTATTTCATTTAAAATTATTTTTCCTTCTTCATTTTATTGGGTTGGTCCTTCCAATCCGGTATAGGAAAAAAATTGTTAATGCTTGGGTTTTAATGGGTCAGTGATGAAGGAATGTAGGTTATGGGTTAGGTATTAGGAAAGAAGAGGTGAGAGCTAGAATGAGGGTTTGGTACTTGACTATGGTGGTAAAACCTAGATGAAGGATATGGGAGTGATGCAATTAGATAAGAAATGAGGCTTTGCAAGAGAAAGCAAGAAAACGTGGCGTACAGAATACTTTCAACGCATCTAGAACTAGAATGCTAACTATTTTAGTAATATGCATTCAAAGGTTTGAAATAGTAAGAGGGCTCAGCTACAATGAGATACTTTTTTTACTTTTTCATTTTTTTATTCTTTTTTAAAAATAAAATGATAAATTATTTATATTTAGTTCTGAGATCAATTTTAGAGGATCATAGTTTATAAATTTGATTCTGTTTAAAAAATATTACATAAAATAAGTAGACCCGTTCACTACAATACTATAAAATTGATCTCGAGACTGAATACAAACAATCTATAATTTTATTTTCAAAAAATAAATTAAAAAAAAAAAAAAGGAAAAATGTCTGCATGGCAGCCCAACTCTTAGTAACAAAGGACTTAAATTAAATCACTATTAATTGAAATGACTTAATTAATTTAATAAACATCATGTGTGTGTTGTTCTGAAATAAAGTTAGAAGTTCTGCTTAATTGGAATGAAGAGTAAATTAATATTTATCTTAAGAACTTTTTAGGAAATCATAAAGTATTTTTATTAATTAGAAAAATTTAAAAAAATTAAGACATATATAGTTCATATTTTTTGAAAAATTAAAATTTAACACTAAATTTGAAAAACTTTCACCATGGTCGATTTTGTCATTTTTTATTTATGATGATCTATGATCAATATTTGACAATTGAATCTTTCGACTAGTTTCACATAATGATTGTCTTCCAATCAATCTCACATGACGATCTTCAAACACTAATATTCAGCCACCAATAATAATTTTTTTCTTGAAATAATTTCCAGCAAAGGGAATACCTTATACAACAAAGGATCAAATAGATCCCATATAAAATTTTTACATCTCCTATAATAGGAAATTTTAAAAACAAAAATATGCATTGTATTTTTATTTTCTTAGTCTACGCATTCAGATTGAGAAGTCTCCACAAACAGTAATCTTTCATTTCTCCTCCTTCTAGTTCTACTTATAAATACCCAACACTAGCTTTCCATTTTTCTTCACTCATCAACAGAAATTTCAAAAGAACAAAATGAGGTTTTGGGTATTAGTAATAGCTTTGGCTTTAGCCTCAATAGGGGCTAGGGCTGATATACGTCCTCTTATTAGCAGACAAATGTTTGATAATATGTTAAAACATCGTAATGATGCTGCTTGTGCTGCCAAGGGTTTTTACACTTACGAGGCTTTTATTGCTGCTGCTAATTCTTTCCCTGCTTTTGGTACAACCGGCAATACTGACACTCGTAAACGAGAGATAGCTGCTTTCTTAGGCCAAACTTCGCATGAAACCACCGGTAATGATCTCCCA
>CATIWJ010212037.1:0-18688 GCA_949640765.1 Croton laevigatus | reverse complement strand
CGTGTCTTCTTCAGAACGAATGATCCCTTTCTAACAAAGGTTGGATTTATTTGGCAGCTTGTTATGAATGCATCTCCACATAAAAATGGAGATTTTGGTGGGGATAAAGCTGTTCCAATTTGGTTTGAGATCAATCAGATTTCCAGGAGGTGCTAGTGAAGCATTTTCAAGCAAGGCAAAGAGGCTTTTAGTAGAGAGCACCTTTCCTATCGTGAATCCAAATCAGCTTATCTGTTGAGTTTGAGAAATACCTGTAATGGAGGTCATTAAGTTGGAGAAAAGAGAGTCCTCAAGGCCACGAAAACGTCTTTCTCATCTAAGGGACCAAGACCAGACACCATTTGAAAAAGAGCCATTGTTAGAGATGTGTGAAGATTTGAATTCATGGAATTGCAGAGATCTTTTCGAGAGAGAGAGAGAGAGAGAGAGAGAGAGATTCAAAACAACTAGAAAAAGGATTCTGGCCAAGAAACCCTATTAGAACGAGGGCTTTTCTGTCTTTTTCCCTTATATTAACGGAAAATTTAAAAAATTAACGACGCTGTGGTATTTTAATAATTTAGGCCAAACGTGTCGGCCATGAGAGCAATTTTCCGAAAATGTTGTGGTATTATAGTAAACCGGTCAAACCTTAATGCTAAGTTAATAATTTTCCCTTCAATTTATTTAATATATTAATTTGAATTTAGTAAATACCTAATTGATCATTTTACATGTTAATCATATCAGCTACCTATAAATTTACCAAATTACCAAATACCTAGTCTTATTAACTATTAACTATCTGCAACAGCTAGCAACTTCTGAAACCGCTAAATCAAATAGAACAATAATGAATTTGATAATCTTGCATTATTGGATGGTAATTACAATTAAATCCTTTTAATTTCACAATTTTTCATTTTTCATTTTATTATGATTGAAACATTATTAATTTTATACGCGCAGAGGTGATCTACATTAATAAAAGGAAAAGAAGAAAAGACGTAAAACAATCCTAAAAATTCAAAGGCTCTCTCCTTATGATACCTTCCACTTCCTTTCTTCATACCATCTTTATTCAAAATTTTTCTCTGTTGTTTTTCACCCCATTTCTACTCTTCTTGCTCTTCTTTTAACATTGATAAAGAAGTTGATGAAATTGTTCAGACCTAGATTCCAAGAAGTTAACACTTCACGAGACATCTGTATCTGTTTAAAATTGGCCACAATGCAATAAGTTTGGAGGCTCGATATAGAGCTATTAAAGAGAAAAATGACTACAGAATAGTGGCTCAAGCATATGTTTGACCTAATATTACAGACGATAAATTTAACACACAATTCTTAGTTCAAGTAAATACAGAAGAAATAATTCCGAACGAAGAGTAAAATTCCACAACGAGGCGTGGCTGATTTTACTTTCAAAATGATGCAGTACAGGCAGCAGCAGTAAGTGTTATGACAAATCCACTCACCAGAGCAAAGGGGCACTAATCAATATATAACTCCCCAAACTCAGAGATATCACTTCCTTCGGATAATTCATAGTCTTCATAGTAATCATAGTCTTCGTAATCATCACTCCATGAATAATCCTCAGAACATCCAGAAAGGTACTCTAGTTCCCGTGCTGCTATATTAAAAGGATAGTCACTGGTGGAATCATTGGGACGCCGCAAATCCTTTATCTGCTCAACACATCTTCTACCTAAACTCCCATTCAGACTAATATTGAAACATTGGCGCAGATCCAGCGATTCAAGGTGAGGACACCCATCAAGAATGGCCTGCAACCCTTCATTTGTTAGCTTATTTCCAATAATCTCAAGGCTGCGTAAATGAGGCATGTTTCTTGCTATAACTAGTGCCTCCTGATTGCATTCTATATGTGGAATTTTGTGCCCCACAGCAGTGATCGTCAGTGATCGGAGTAGAGGACAACAATGTACAACCACTTCAAGAGTTTTGACTGAGATTGAATTGCAAATAACTACACTAAGCTCTTCCAGTAATGGAAATTTTTGAACTGCTTCACTTAATCCCTCATCCGAGATGTCCTCGCATATTGCAAGCCGAAGTCGTTTTAGACGACTTGATCTGTGAGGTCGTCACAAACGATACTTTCAGTCAGCGTATTGACATTAACAAATCACCAAAATATAAAGGAATTTAGTTTAGCAGATTAAATATAAACAAATTTAAGCTTGAAATACACTTGAAAAATGTTGCCAGAAGATCTTTCATTCTATCATGAGTAAAGATCCCATAACATATGGTTTCAATTGAAACTCAGAAAAAGCACAAATTTATTTTGGGGATGTGCGGGGGCCACAAAATGACAAATTTATTTAATGTCAACAGGTAGAGTGAAACTTGAAACCTGCCAAAAATCATCATAAGCAAGTAATAACAACTTTTCAAAAAGATGACGCCGGCCTGTAATTTTCTAAACATCCCAGGATAAGAATAGAAAATTTGCTCAAAATGACCATAAACTTGGCTCATAGTTGCAATTATTCCACTTTTTCCTGCACAATTTGCCCATAACTTGGCCATTTTGTTTCCCATAGTTACAATGGGAGGGTGAATGAAGAGGCTTGAAGGCAGCCCATTCTCTAACTTGCCATTTTTCTGTCAAATAGACCATTTGAAGGAGTGTTTGTACCTCCCAAAGTTGCTCAAAGTGGGCTAGTTGGCAGAAAATAGCCAAGCCTGCAACTTGAGCAGCAAGGGTGGCAAGCAGAGTAATTGCAAATTTGAAACAAGTTTAAGGGGATTTTGAACAATTTCCCTCTGAGGAAATTAAGAAAATGAACAAGACAATCAATTGATACCCGTAATAAGAAAACTACAGCTTCAAACATAACTCAAATTAGCAACTCCTTCAAAGATCAAACGTAGAAAGCCACAAAATCAATTTACTACAGAAAAAGCGTAGCGGGAAAATTGAACAAACAAAAAGATAAACAGTAAACAACCAAAATTTTTTAATTATCCGGAAAAATTACCTGTCGGCGATGTATTTAAGGAGATCGTCAGTACCAAAATACTAGATATTAATATCAATTAGATCACCGGCACTCCTATCAACAGCATATCTGCACATTGTTTCCGGATCGTATCCCACATCCGGATCCCCCAAATTATGCATGTCAATCGATCTCCACATGGTTCGGTCTATACATATGCTACGCCAAGTGGAGCAGACGAGTCGCGCTGTGTTCAAGATCTCGAAAGCACCCAACCTGCTAAGGATTGATGCAGTAATGTCCCGTGGCAGCTCCACCCAGTTCCGATACGGTTCCACCGGTGGTAGGTGAACTGAATCAGAATCCATGCTGCGACCGATTTCTGTTTGCGGTAGAAAATGATATTAGGGATTTCTTTATTGTTTCTGAGAGTGAAAACCGGAGAAAAAGCAAGCTGTACAGTGTTGTATTCGACGAATGCGACGTCGTATGACCTTTTTTTTTTTAGAGATATTTTGCTAATACTTTTTTCTTAAAATAAAATTATTATTACCTTATCCTCAAATGCACACGTGTCCTTTAGTGCTTAAGCCAAAAGGTACTGTTAAGTAGGAATAAAAACGAAAAAACGATTTTACCAAAACCCAAGAAAAGACAACAAATCTTAGAGTTAAACGACATCGTAATAAGTTACAGAATTAAGCGTGAATTATAAATTAGTACTGTATTAAATTTACTCCTCAGAGTAGTACAGACCTTAATCCCAAACGTGTACGTAGTAGCTTTAGCTTCTTTTGCAGCTAGCAGCTGTAGCTACAGAGAGGTTGAAGAGAATGGTGCGTTTAGGCGGGAAAATGGCGGGCCAGGTAGTGAAGTTTGGCGGTACCGGTATCGGCCAGGTTATGGCGGCAGCCGCCGTGGCTCTTCTGTTTCGATTGTTTTCTGGACCAGGTCCTGCTCTTTTACCGGAGGACGAGTTCAATGACGATGAAATGAATGACGTCGATGAAGACGATGAAGCTCCGGTTGATGGTAAAATTGTTCCGGTTACTATCCGCTGGAGCAACATCACGTGCTCTCTTTCTGATAAATCTTCTAAACATGTTAGTGGATATTATCCATTTATTTTTTCTAAAAATTTTTTTTATTGCAATTTTACAGTTTTTTTCTTCAAATTATGTTTGGTTACTGAGAAAATGCGGAAAAATAAATTACTTTCACTCACTCTGTTTTAGCTTACATGACTATTTGGTTTGGTCTATATGTTTATTATCTGTTGAGAATGATTGTAACTGAATATGCAGGTTCGGTTTCTGCTAAAAAATGTTAGTGGGGAAGCAAAACCTGGAAGATTGCTTGCAATCATGGGGCCCTCTGGATCAGGGAAAACGACTTTACTGAATGTCCTTGCAGGGCAACTAATGGCATCATCTCGGCTGCATTTGTCTGGTCTTTTGGAGGTCAATGGGAGGCGTGCAGAAAATAGAGCTTACAAGTATGTTATCGGGAGTTGTGAATTGTATTGGTGTGATTTTATTTTTTCTTTTAATATGATATGATGGTTTATCCTTATTTGCAGATTTGCTTATGTGAGACAGGAGGATCTTTTCTTCTCACAGCTTACAGTGAGGGAGACACTGTCTCTTGCTGCGGAACTTCAACTTCCAGATATGTCTTCAGAGGAAGAAAGGAATAAGTATGTGAACAATTTGCTGTTCAAACTAGGCCTGGTAAGTATAACTTCTTAACTTTGATGTGATTTTGTAAATAAAACTCGAAACTCTTTATGCAAATATATCTTCTTTTAATTTGAGGTCAAAGCATTTTACATTTGAAGCCAAAGCCAGTCTTTAGCTTATGCAATTGAAATAGAATTCATCTATGTGTATTGGGTAACACTCCTCGTCAATATCTCTTCAGAGTAAATAATTAACAATAGCACATATAGTCTACTATTGTGTATTAGACCACTATGATTCACCTTCCTTTCTTTCTTCTATTATAAAGAACCTCTGATTTAATTTGATTTCATTCTGGGGTGGTTTTTCTTTTTAAACAGGTCAGTTGTGCTGATACCAATGTTGGTGATGCAAAAGTTCGTGGGATAAGTGGCGGGGAAAAGAAACGTTTATCTCTAGCATGTGAACTTATTGCAAGCCCATCTGTCATATTTGCTGATGAACCCACAACAGGTATGCGTGCTTCATGAGATTCTGCTTAGTCCTTGAATGGTCTGTTCTCAAGTGTATTTCCTGGATCTTGATTAGTTGGCCATGACATTCTGTTTTTTCATTAAGCATATTTGTAATAACCAACTGTAAAAGTAGGTTTTGGCATTCTTGGTATTCAGTTTGATTCCAATGTTGCTTCATTTGATCCTCATTTGTTTTCGAGTTTATTTTGGTTTTTAAGATCGCATTCTCTGAGATTTCTCTTTGATTTAAACCAATTGCTGATGGTATAGCTGGAATAGATATTTTCTGTTCTGTTTCCTACCCACAAAGAGCCCTTCTTGTGAGAAGTGAATGATCTATGCTTCAAAATGAAGTTGTCCTTTTTTTTTTTCCATCGTTAAGCTGCTCTTTTATTGGTTTTTTTTTTTTTTTTTTTGGGGGGGGGGGGAGCATTTTAATAAACTTTCAAATTCCTGTTGCATTCATTTCTAGCAAGTTGTATAATATTGATATTCGATCAATTTTGTTAGTTGTGCTCTTAGTTTTGGGTTTCGTCATCCTTCTTTAAGATAGAGTTCTTTAGTATCTTAACACATAACAACCAATTTCTGTAAATTACTTCACTGACATATATAATTCTTCACTTTTGAATCAATATTTTTCAGGGCTTGATGCTTTCCAGGCAGAGAGGGTAATGGAAACTCTTCGACAACTTGCACAGGATGGACATAATGTAATTTGCTCGATTCACCAGCCCAGGGGATCAGTGTACAACAAATTTGACGACATTGTTTTGCTAACAGAAGGCACACTTGTTTATGCTGGTCCTGCACATGATGAACCACTGACATACTTCTCCAAATTTGGGTTAGCCCGACCTTTGTATTTCTTATGTTGATACTCTGTCTGTCTTACCATGGAAATCTTGTTTTTCATTCTGAAGTTCTTTGGATTTGTGGTTAGCATTATAGGATGACATGTTATGTGATAGCTTTAAAGTAAAATACATTGGTTGCCTATGAATTGCACAGATGGAAGCCACCCCAATCCCCATGAAGTGTGCCTACCATCACTTTAGAGTCAGAATTGCTGCCATAACTATATTTCCCATGAGCGTGTATGTACCCTTTTAGTTCATAGATGATGGCCTATTGACATGTAGGGTGAGTCTTGGCACTATAGTGAGGTTTCTTTTTTCTTTTGTGACAAGTGTTTTCTTCTTTTATTTTGTTGACTGGAAACTAACAGGAAGACTGCATGCATTAGACAGCATTCCCCTGACCATTCCAGACTGGGAGGCCGGTGAGACTCAGATTTTATAGTTGGATGTTGACCTTAAAGGCTTAAAATTAATCTTTCTAGCATTTTTCATTGTTTAGAGTATCCAATTTGATGTCAGATCTCTTATAATTGTTTTTGGATATGCTATAGAAAGTTTTAATTGTTACGTCATGCGAAAACATCTGCAAACAAATCTTTCCAGCACATCTCATCCTACTGTAATTTAGTAAATATTATTCTTAGCAAGGAGCTGGCCAGTATTATTTGGGCATAGTGGCACTGTGGCAATATTAGCAGTTTGTGTTGAAGCTTTTCTTCCTCTTTTGTTGCGTGGTTTTATTACTCTATTTTCAATTAAACTATTACGAATTACTTGGAAGAAGCAAACCATGATTCATCATCTCTAGGAATACAACTTCACATGGTTTTGACTTCTTTGTCATTTTTTTTTAAATAACAGCAATATTTATGTTTTGTACTTCTTATGCTTTGGCTTACATGTTACAGAATTTGAGCTGTGCACTTGACTGTCTGTTTTCTCTTCTGAGTTTTTTTTTAACTTCAAAAAGCATAACTTATATTTCAGTTGTGAAGAGGTGAGCATGTAAATGAATATGTGGAAGCCAACTACTGATGTTGCTGCTAATGGTTGATTCATTCAACAGGTATAGTTGCCCAGATCATGTCAATCCAGCTGAATTCCTGGCTGATCTCATTTCCATCGACTACAGTTCTGCTGAAAGTGTATACTCTTCCCAGAAAAGGATAGATGGTCTTGTTGAATCATTCTCACAGCAAGTATCAGTAGTCCTGTATGCATCTTCCCTTAATATGGGAGAAAGCTACAAGTATCACATGAAGTTGAGGAAGAAAACTGTTGTGAAGCGGGAAGGCTCTTGGTGGAAGCAATTCTGGCTGCTCCTTAAACGTGCATGGATGCAAGTTTGTTTCTCAACTGTCACTGGTTAATATTTATTAGTTTTGATGTTCCCATTTTTTATATGATGCGATTGGTCAGTTCCTATGCCTGAGAAAACAACAGTTGGGCAGGAAATGATCTATAGTGATAATCAATTGCTTCTTCATACTGACAGACAAATTATGCACACTTTTATCTTCATTTACCCAATTTTAGATGCTCCATTACCCCACTTCTGACTAAATACAAAATGCAGAAATTATGTGTAGAATTTTGTTAAGAAAATTCATAGAATGTGATTGCTCATTATTGGAAATAAATGAAACAAATTAGAATGGTCGAGAAGCTCTTGTAGTCTGTTCGTAGAAAGCAAAATTTCAATTGACTAACTTGATTAACACTTTTTGATGAGATACTAGGCTTCACGTGATGGGCCAACGAACAAAGTTCGAGCAAGAATGTCAATTGCATCAGCTATAATATTTGGGTCAGTTTTCTGGAGAATTGGTTTATCTCAGACATCGATACAAGACAGGATGGGATTGCTCCAGGTACGTTAAATATGGTCCCCCTTAAACTCTCTCCTTGCACTTTGAAGATGCACTGTTTGACATGCTTATGAGAAAAACTGTTATGAACTAAAAGGAAATGCAAGAGAGCGTTGAAATTATTGAATTAGATCGTAAACTTAATCTCAGAGACTTGAAACATGAAGCAGGTTAAAGTCTTTTATAGTTATTAAAACGGTTTTCTTTTCTTTTCTCTTCTATATATTTGGTTTGACAGTGAGATGCATGGTTGCAGTTTAGTGATGGATTAGAAATGAAGGACCTTCTATGTCATTGTTTGTTATATGGCACCACTTCATTACTCATAGTCATCATTGACCTTATAAAATTTGTTATTTCTACTTTCAATTTATGAACATGGCCATGATGGTACTTGTAACCTTTTGAATTTTTAGTAACTTAGTATGAAAATGTTGTGCTCTGAGAACGTCAAGTTACAGTTTCATTGATTATTTTTTCAATGTGGCCTTTTACAGGTTGCAGCGATAAACACAGCAATGGCTGCTCTCACAAAAACAGTGAGTGTGTTTCCAAAGGAACGTGCAATTGTGGATAGAGAGCGTGCAAAGGGATCTTATGCTTTAGGGCCGTATCTTCTCTCTAAATTGATAGCTGAGATTCCTGTTGGAGCTGCATTTCCGTTAATGTTTGGTGCTATATTATATCCAATGGCTCGTCTTCATCCTAGTTTTTCCAGGTGTGTTGGTCCACCTGTTTGACTTTTGAGAAAATGTTGATGTCCCTCCCTCCACAGTGATCACTTAATAGGAAGAATTATTTTACGTGTGCTGTTGTGGCTTCTGGCCTGGATTAAGAACTCTTGCAAATCCTGCTTAGACACTCTTGCTTCTTGGGACCTCATGGCATAGAGTGTCAGCAAGGTGGGGTCATTATGCCTCAAAATCTCATACTGTTTTGGACCCTGAAATATTTTAATACGGGGAGAGATTTCAAACTTGACTAGTCTATATGACTAGGAGATCTCATGATCATGACAAGTTGCAACCACACTATTTGTTAGAATAGATGTTACTGTGACTTTTGTATGCCTTAGAAATGCAACTGAATAACATTTAAAATGGAATTGTGTATTTTATGAAACACACTAGTCAATACTCCTTTAACTTGCCAACCCAGGGGCACGTGGAATTGAAAATTGAAAGAAATTTCAAAGGAACTACATTCCTATAATTTGCCACAGGTTATCTGCTATAAAACTTGGTGGAAAGTCCTTTTAAATTTGCCCCCCAAATTTTGTACTATACTAGTTGAAATGAAGAAATACCCTTGCAGTCCTTGGTCAAGGAATCAAAGAATGGGTAATCATTGTTCCTGGAATGAACAAAAGGTGTTGTATAGTTATTGGCCTGTTGACTGCAATGTGAATTTTTTTTTGTTTATTTTACGGTAAACCTTTTTGGATAGGAAGTATGTTAATGATTCGTCAGTATCAGGAGGTGCAACACATATGTTCAGGTGTCTCCTGTAGAAAAATGCACCTTCCACCAGTTGTACTGTACTGGAACTTGTAGTTACTGTCTTTTATTAATGATGGTTTTTGAGAAATGTTTTATTTTCAGTTGTGTGCTGAAAATGCTTTCAGTGAATATTGCTGGTATCATAGGGATGGTTAAAATATCTAGTCTGTGCACATTGCTTCTTTCTCGTTGTAGAATAGAATTAATTTGATTAAACATCGACGTTTGTCACTTCCTTTTGGTAATTCTAATCCCTTTCATCAGCAAGCTTCCTTTTTCCCTTGTATAATTTTCCATTTGCAATAGAAATTTGTTTTCTTTTTGTATCTCAATATTAATTATTCTCGACTTTGTGGCAAGGAATTCTAGAATGCCCTTTGCACGCACGAAATTTGTGCACTTTCCTCTCTCAAATGGGCGTCCACCTATTGTTTTAACCTTTGGATTTCCCATGAAAGTGAGAAGAAAATAAAAAACATTATTATGCAACAAGTGATTCATATAACTCATATGAGAGCAAACTGATTTGTTCCTTCTTTATTCTTATACATAGAAATCAATTTACCAGTTCTTGAAGAAATGGCACGTTATGAAAAGGGACATTATTCTTATTCCTTGTTATGCACAAAGTTACTGAATCTGAATTATAACTCTTGTTCTAGGTTTGGAAACTTCTGTGGCATAGTAACCGCAGAATCATTTGCTGCATCTGCAATGGGTCTAACTGTTGGAGCAATGGTGCCAACTACTGAAGCAGCAATGGCATTGGGACCATCTCTAATGACAGTATTCATTGTATTTGGAGGGTATTATATCAATGCAGATAATACACCAATCATTTTCCGATGGATACCAAATGTTTCTCTGATAAGATGGTAATCTGATCCTCATCGAATATCCAAATTCCTTCTTTTTTTCCTTTAGCCATTTTGAAGAGAGATAAAGTTTAATGTAGTTTTTTGGCTTTCTTTGCTGACCATGTGATGCCTTCACTTTGACATGCTTTCAGGGCCTTTCAAGGGCTTTGCATCAATGAGCTCAGAGGACTTAAATTCAATCGTCAACATTCATTTGATATTGAAACTGGTGAACAGGTAAAACTTAAGCTCAAATTTTCAGTAGCTTAAATTAACAGGGAACTGTCAAGGAATATTTGAAATATTTTTGCTAGAACAGCTATCACAATAAAAATTAACAAGAGATTTGTGATTATCAGGGAAAGAATAATGCACATTAATACTGAAGTTTCTCTGTAATATAATTGCATTTGAGTTTTTCTCCTTTTTTTTAATAATATGTCAATATCCATTTAGTTTTTATAAATTTTTGTGCTATTTACTCAATATGATGGGTAATTTTGGTACCAAAGCTCGGGTTTCCATGAGAACTCCTGTATGTTAAGAAAAGTTAAGTTGAAATACATATTGGGAAAATAAAAATCTGCAATTGCTTTTTTTGAATCTGTTATTTTTTTTTTTTTTTGGGAGAACAAAGCAGTTCATGTCATTTGATGATTCATGCTTTCAACTGTGGTAGTTCTACACCTTCACTATTGGCATTAAATTATATTCATTCAACAAGTTTGTTCTCATCTTCTACAATTTACTTATGTTGATATTGTCTTTTTCCAAATTTACATTTATTTTTAATTCATATTTTGCAGGCACTCGAACGACTCTCCTTTGGTGGAAGTACCATTAATGAAACTGTTATAGCACAAAGTAGAATTTTATTGTTTTGGTATTCCACCAGTTACCTTCTCCTTAAGAAAAACAAGCCTAAATACCAAAGGCTGGAGCCAGAGCCCGTTGAAAAAACCGAATCACAGTTACAGCTTGAGCCACTGGACCCTGACCAAGTGAAACAACCAGAACTTGATCCTGTTTCATTGAAACAAGATGAATCAAACCAGGAATTTGAAACACCAGCCATTGACCAAATCCGACCATTTATCTTAGAAGGTTTGTAATTACTTGGGCACTGGGCATAAAAATGATAGTAATGATTATAAGATATACATCTATTTATTGATTTATCTCATACAGGTACTAAGTAAAGCAGAGATGTGTTAGCAATAAAGGAGGGTGTCATAGAAATAAAAGCTCAGAAATGTGACTATGTAAATGTAGAATGTTGCAGTAAAATCATATTCCAACATGTGCTTTAATGCATATTTGGTGGTGCTCTTCTGGAACATCTTGTATGTAGTTTATTTAGCAATGCAGAATGCTCATTTAGTAAGATGGTTTTATGTTATCAGATCATTTTAAGGCTCTAATTATATACCACTGTATAACTCAATTTGCTTAAATTATTATATTACCTTAGTATATCCTGTTCCTGGTCTAGTCCCCAATCATTTCTGAATATAGTAAATGGGTTTTGGATTTATTTTCTTTTTTATATGTTAAGATAAGAGGTCCCTAATTAATTAGAATTTAGAGTCAGATTGTGAATTTAATTGAAAATTTTGTTAAACAATTCTTACATTTAAAATTATCAGTCCATCGTATTCTATTTCTATCAAATCATAAAAACAATTTTCTACCCAAATTTATGCTTCTCTGTCATCAACATCAATAATTTAATCAGACCCATCTCTTCAACTGCACTTTTCACATTAACAGTTCAAGTATATGATTATTCAATTATACATTTAATCAAAAAAAAAAAAAAAAAACGGTGTTGTGCGGAAATTTACAATTCATGAGAAAATCTAGAAATTAACAATGCATATATAGTAAATGCAGTTGCTCTACATTTAAATTACGAAGCTCACAATTTGCAATTGAAGTTTTAATCATACAAATTGAAAAGTTTTGGGTGATTTAGGTTATTAGGCCAGAACAAATATTTTATTATATTAATTATTTTATTATTAAAACTAAAATAGCTAAACTTTAGGGGCTAATTAATAATTATACTATTAATAAAAAAATTTTATAAGATCTATTCATAAATTTTAAGTCTACTAGTTTTTTAATTACATGCAATGCATATAGATACTTGTTTCATATATGTATGTATTTTTATTGATTTTTTTTATTATTACATTTTAATTTTTATTTTATAGTATTTTAAATTATTTGTTATAAGATATATATGATTTTTGTATGAATATGATATTTGTTGTAACCATTATATTCATCAAAATAAATTGTAAAGAAAAATTGAACTATATTTGATAAATTTAAAAAACATTGCATTAAATATTTTGTTTCAATTTGATAAATTAAAAAAAATGTATTAAATATTTTGTTTTTATACTTGTAGCTTTAGTTTGATAAGTCTTATATTCTCACTTAGTTTGAAAACATGTTTCACTAAAAAATATAAATTATAAGATCTATTTTTTAATATTAGTATTATTTATTAGTGCTTAAGAAATTAGGATATATTTTTATATCTATTTTATTGAAACTACTGCAAAAAAAATAATTTATTTCAACCTCCAACTATATTTAAAAAAAAAAAACCCATAATCTCAATATATAAAATTAATCAAATTTAAATTCATACAAAATGCTCAATAATAATAATAATAATAATAATAATATTATTATTATTGTTATTATTATTATTATTGAGCATTTTGTATGAATTTAAATTTGATTAATTTTACATATTGAGATTATGGGTTTTTTTTTTAAATATAGTTGGAGGTTGAAATAAATTATTATTTTTGCAATAGTTTCAATAAAATAGATATAATAATAATAATAATAATATTATTATTATTATTATTATTATTGTTATTATTATTATTATTAAATTCTTTTAATGAAATTTTTCAATCTATTGCTGCTACTATTACTTTTTAATTAAATAAAATTATTATAAAAATAAATATTATAATAATTATGATATAACATATATTATTTAATTTTAAATAATAAATATTAATTTAATTTTAATTAAGAATTAAAAAATATTATATATAATGTAAAATAATTATTATAATAATTATAGTGATTATGTCCTCATGTTTTCATGCAAAACCTGAGATACTTTTACTTTAGAAATTCCCAACTAAAGGAGAGCTTTAATCCAGCTCCACTCCTACCTTCACCACTTTTTCTTCATCGATACTCACTTTTTTAATCTTTTCTCCTGCTGATGCTTATTCATGTGAAGGTTGTCCATCTAGAGGGTCAAACTTATCTTCGTTTATTTTTACTTCTTTGGCGACCTTATCGTCAATACCTTCATCCATGACCTTATCCTGTACGATGGCATGGTCCTCTTCCACGACCATGAGGTTGCCCTCCGAAGGAGGTATCCCCAACATTTCCCTCTCTTCCAGAGAGGCGACATGTGCTCCTATAGTCTCGATTATGTTTGCAATCTGAAGATCCAAAACTTATTCATTTCCACGCTCACCTCACTAATGAAAGTTTGAAAAGTGATTAAATATGACTGAGGCCTGATATTGGCCTTAAATAGGGTGTCTATGTGGTAAAATTCCGAAATCCCTACATCCAATAGGACTTAACGGGCACCTTGAAATTCAGAGCCCAAGTTGCTCTTAAATTCTCGGGATTTAGCAACGTAGCCCTGTAAGGAGGTCAAGGTCGGTTAGGCGACCTCTCCTCTTACCCAGACAATAGCAACATTTTCCCTTGCCCAGACAACTCCCATAGATTAGGTAAAAGCGACTTTACCTTTGGTCCAGACTAGGGCGACCTCTCTTTGAATTAATTGTGAAATGACCACACTCTTTGTGAGATTCTAAACATAGATAAGGCTTACAGAAAAATAACATAGGTTTGAGACTACGCCTTAGCACTTAAAATCTATTATATTATATAGAAACTTAGGTTATAGGCTTATTAGTCTCGAACCTTTTTTTTTTTTGCCTTTAGTTACCTCTAAGGGGTTTGAATCCAGGACCTTTTGATCTTTGGTGACTTACCTCACCACCAGGCTAATCCATTGGGTTTAGTCTCAAACCTAAGTTTCTACGAAAGAGAATAATATAATATAATATAATATAATATATAAAAAAAATATAATAATTATATTTAGAGAGTAATATAAATATAAGCCCTTGCTCCACCTTTTTTTAAATTTTTATTAAAATAATATAATATAACAATTATTATAATATTTTTATGATAAAAAATTTCATTTTATTATTTTGTTAAGTGGATGTATTTTAAAGTGAATGGGGCACGTTTTTTCCAAAAAAAAATTTTCTACTATTTTATTCTAGACTTAATTGATAAAAACTGTTATAATAATCACAATAATATTTATATTATATTATTTTAATAAAATTATTATATGTTATATTATTTTAGTAAAAGTGAAAAAGGAAAAAAATGGAAACATTAGAAACAGTTTGAGGCGGATCAAGTTTCCTTTAGATTTTCCAATCAAGATTTTTCCATTTTTTGGTAAGATTTTGACACCGACCAGATATAAATCGATTTATCTCAATCTATTCTTCAATTTGGTATATAGCTTGTTTGGTATCATCGTCATTAGTCAGTGGATCGTGCATTGGATCGAGCGACCATATTATTTCATACACAATTTTCGACAGTTTTCAGTGCTCCAATTTATAAATGGATGCCATATTTCAATTGCTCTCGACTTTTACTTTAATTTGGCATAGTAGATTACTCATTTTGTATCAGAAATAGAATATCAGTTTTTGATTGATAAATTTCAAATTGATCCAAATAACTGCCATATTAGCAAGTAATCGACAGTTTAACTAGTAACATGCAAATATCATTTTTGTGTAAATTTCTTTAAAGCCCAAATATTTAAAAAAAAATTAAAATTTAAGTGTTACTTTAATATATTATCCAAAATTTAGGTACTTTACATGAAATTTAGCTGAAATCTTCTTTAATTGGTTCATGTCCAATTACCGTACGTAAAAAGGGAAAATTATATTAATTTCTGAGATAAAAATTCAATTTCCAATTAGTATTATTAACACTGAGACAAAATATAAGTTCTTTCAATTTTCTAGCCACATCGACAACGATATCTTTTTGTTTTTTTTTAACAGAGACAACGACATCAAACATACAACAATACAATCAAATTATTATCAATTTTTTATTTCGGAGAGGAGAAATTGTTCTGCGTTTCTCTGTGGAAGAAGAAGAATATCGTGAATTCTTGTGAGTAAATTTCGTCTTCCTCTTTAATCTTCTTCTTTCTAGCTCTAGCTGTTTTTTCTTGCTTAACTCTCCGATCTGTAAGGCCTTCTCTCTTTATTTTAGATGTGTTTTTTCAACTAAATTCTTAAAACCCATGTTTGCATTTTTTTAATTTGTGTTTTTAGGTATGAATTAAGTATGTTTTTAGTCTTTTAATTTTTTTAATCTGTAATTTGTTATGGTTATCTTGTTTTACCTTCTTCTCTTCGTCTCTTGATTGTTTGATCTTATATCTTTTTTTTAGCGTTTAAGTGTAACCTTTGAAGTGGTTTTTCTTCATTGGCGATTTTTTTGGTTTGGCTACTTTACTTGTGATTGATTTTATCTGTTTTTACAACTTCAAATTTCTCAAATGGGTTCTTTTGGTTAATTCTGTTTAGCTTCGAAATTTTTTTTAAAAAAAAAATCTTGTTTTGTTCACTGCAGAGAGAGGAAAAAATTGTTATTGATAATGGGGACGTCTAGATATTTGACTGGTTTTTATGAAAACAAGATGACGTCCACGGGTGAATTAGTATCTGCTATAGTGCCTTTGATGAAGCTTATCTCCCTTACAGTAATTGGATTGGTTCTTGCACACCCAAGAACCCAAATGATCCCTAGAGCCACTTTCAAACTCCTAAGCAAGCTAGTTTTTGCCCTGTTTTTGCCATGCTTGATATTTACTGAGCTTGGCGAAAGCATTACTCTTAAGAATATTGCCCTTTGGTGGTTTATCCCTGTTAATGTCCTGGTTAGCACAATTATTGGTGTCTTGCTTGGGATATTAGTTGTGGCAATATGTCGCCCCCCTCCGGAATTCAATCGATTCACTATTATCATGATAGCCTTTGGAAATACTGGAAATCTTCCGCTAGCAATAGTTGGATCTGTCTGTCATACCAAAGAAAGTCCATTTGGAAGTGATTGCCACTCAAAAGGAGTTGCATATGTCTCATTTGCTCAATGGGTTGCAGTAATTCTTGTTTACACGCTTGTTTATCATATGATGGAACCATCAATGGAGTATTATGAGATTGCTGATGAAAGATGTGAGATTGTGGAAGAAAGAACGTCTAATGATGTTAGTAGACCACTTCTTGTTGAAGCTGAATGGCCGGGAATGGAGGATAAAGAAACTGAACACACTAAGACTCCATTCATAGCTAGGACGTTTAACAGCCTCTCATCCCTCTCACAGAACAATTTTCCAGACCTCGAGCTCGCTGGAGGTGGAGAGAATTCTACAAACAGTCCTAGGTCTATTAGGTGTTTAGCTGAGCCAAGAGTTATGAGGAGGATTAGAATTGTGGCAGAACAAACTCCCATACAGCACATACTTCAACCTCCAACAATTGCTTCCCTGTTAGCTATCCTTGTTGGGACGGTGCCACAGCTCAAATCTTTTGTGTTTGGATATGATGCTCCATTGTCTTTTGTGAAAGATAGTTTAGAGATCTTAGGAGCAGCTATGGTTCCATCTGTTATGCTTATTCTTGGAGGTATGCTTTCTGAGGGACCGAATGAGTCTATGCTCGGTCGTCGAACCACAATTGGCATAATTGTAGCGAGGCTTTTGGTGCTTCCTCTGCTGGGAATCGGTGTTGTAGCATTGGCAGGTAAGCTGAATTTTCTTGTACAGTATGATGCTATGTACAGATTTGTGCTTTTGATACAGTACACCACGCCTAGCGCCATTTTATTGGGAGCAATTGCCAGCTTGAGAGGTTATGCTGTGAAAGAGGCTTCTTCAGTTCTTTTCTGGCAACATGTATTTGCTCTTTTCTCCCTATCTTTGTATATTGTGATTTACTTCAAATTACTATCCTACATTTGATGGTAATTATTGTAGATATGCTCTGGCTCCATTGCATCTTAAACACAGTTTGATTTCTGCTGTCCCTTTTTCTACTATATCAGGGTTTCATTTATTTATTTATTTATATTTTAGAATTTTTTTGATGTACTCAATTGGATGCGGTTATTGGTAATGAATATATTGAAATTTGATAGTGTCTAGCAAGTTGAGGTTGTAGAATGAGTAAGGTTCTGTTTTAATGTTGGTGATATAAATTGCTGAAAAAGGTATGATGTTTGTGAATTTTGTAAGTTCCTAATAGTAGTAGCATCTAAATATTTGAGTTCAGAAAAACATTTCCAACCCTCTGATTTGCTTCTTATTATGTAAAGAGATCCTGTTCATGAGTTCTTGAATGTTGCAATAGATTCTGGCATACATAGTCCCACTGCTACCTCTTGGGCTTATAAAACTGGTGTGCTGTGATGCTTGGCCTCTTGGGCTGATGGGTTGGAATCTTTTAGCCCATTTTAAAACGGGGCTCAGTTTGTATTCCTATATCTAGCCCAAAAATGCTAAAGGGAACTATCATAAAATGTAGCCAGCGAAGAAAAAAGTGTATCAGAAGGGTCAACAAGTTTTCAAAGGGATTGAATGGACTTCTGTAGAAAGAAAAGAAAGGTGGAAACGCAAGTCGATGAACTATATGATTTTCATGGGGAGGGAAAAAACAGAACATATTCTTGACACGTCGGTCTCAGTTTTATTAGAATCAGTAAACTTGCACCGAGGAACGAGGACAGAGTGTTGATTTTTCTTTTTCTTTTTCTTTTGGGATGAAAGAGTGTTCAATTTTAAAACCATTTTAGTATTATGCTTTTCTATCTCCAGTCAGCTGATATAATTTGATTTCAAAATTCCATTATTCTCAAATAGTCATACATGTCTTAAATCAAAATTAAAAAAATAAAAAAGAGTCGTTCTATTGAATTTCATAATTAAGTTTTTGAAAATAAAAAAATCATTCTATTTTACTATTTAGAGAAAACTTTTAAATATTAAAAGTTAAAGGAGATTAATGTTTAACACTATTTAAACAATTAAAATTTTATTATAAAAAATATTTAACCAAATTGAAATGTGATGCATGCAAAACATGGAAATTGAAACATCACTTACAAGTTACAATTACAACTACTCCCTCCCTCCCATATAATTGGTCCCTTTTTATCTAATTATTTGTCCAAAAAAATATTCCCATTGTGGAGACAATTATTGCATTTTCCTATTTTATTCTCATCAATTATGAGCAATAGTATAAGAGTGAATAAATTTATTAATGAAAAAATGGACTAATTATATG
>CATIWJ010212019.1:0-12307 GCA_949640765.1 Croton laevigatus | reverse complement strand
ATTCATAGCATAGGGCTAGATTCTTTAGAGAGCCCCATGATCGAATGTTATCCCCTTTCACTTTGGCAGCATTCCTGACTGCTTTCCAGTTGTGGCTGTGTGTCCTAATTAAAAAGAACTCATCTCATTCAGAACTTCTTCTATCTGCCCCGGGGGATCATCTGTTGACTTATCGACCAGAAAGTCTTTGCTCCGCACCTACCGCTAGACTGAACACAAAGACAATCTATTTCTAGAAGTAGGTTGACTGAAGACCAAGCCAATAAGTAAATAAAACCAGTTTGGCTACGTTCCTGACAATATTAACAATTCTAAATATTTTTTTCTTTCATTTACACAGTCCAACCTCTCTTCATTGACGAGGACAAGAAAGACAATAAAAATATTCTCTGGTTTGCTTTTTTTTCCATGCCATTTTATTAATGTCTAATCAACGTATTATTTACTGCTTCAAAAAATTCAACTTGTATTCTTTATGAAACTAATTTAATATAATTAAAAAACGAAAGGTTTGGCTTGACACAAGAATTGAGTTTTCAGCTTTCTTTCAATTCCCTATTTTCACACTGATGGATTATCATTATCCTCATTATTCCAAGTCATCAAATCTGAATAATTTCAGTGATAATTCAAACAAATTTAACAAATTATATTTATACACCAATAGAAATTTCCTACTGGTTGAAGTCTACGTAAGTTCTTATTAATTGCCTGGAAGATGTTGAGCATTGCACATTTAGTATTCAAGATCAAGTTGCATGCTATTTTAGTACCCAACCAACCTCTCAATCTTCTTGCACCTCGATATGAAGATCTTCTTTTGCTTTTTGTTGATGTTTCCTTCTCTATGCTCTGCATTTTATTCAGTTTTAAGAGGAGGATCGTATCTTTCTGCAGAGAATCCACAAGATGTTTTGATTTCACCAAGCAGAGATTTCTCTGCTGGATTTTACTCTGTTGGCGAAAATGCTTATTGCTTTGCTATATGGTTCAGCAAACCATATTGCAGTGATAATTGCACTGTGGTTTGGATGGCGAACCGTGATTTTCCAGTTAACGGTAAAGATTCGACTCTCTTGCTATTAGAAACTGGAAGCCTTATCTTAAGAGACGCTGGTAAGACCACTGCTTGGTCTACCGAACACTTTTCCTCGTCCCCAGTAGAGTTATACCTCCAAGATACAGGAAATCTTGTTATAAAGAATAAGGACGATGATATCATATGGCAAAGCTTTGATTCCCCAACAGATACTCTTCTTCCTTTACAGCCGCTCACCGGAAACAACAAACTTGTCTCTTCAAGAAGCCCGACCAATTTCTCCACCGGGTTTTACAAGCTACTTTTCACTGATACGAACATTCTTCGTCTTGTCTACGATGGTCCAGATGTTTCTAGTGCGTATTGGCCAAATCCATGGCTTCTCGATTATGAAGGAGGAAGGTCCCCATACAATAGCAGTAGAATAGCCACATTTGATTTGTTAGGTGAATTTACATCATCTGATAATTTAGCTTTCCGATCTAATGACTATGGGAAGAGACTCGAACGTAGGCTTACACTGGATTCTGATGGAAATACCCGACTATACAGCCGAGAAGAAGGTAGCACAACTTGGGTTGTTTCATGGCAAGCAAAATCTGAATTATGTGAGATTCATGGAATTTGCGGAGCTAACAGTACTTGCAACTATCATCCAGCTTTGGGCAGAAAATGCTCTTGCCTTCCGGGTTATAAGATGAAAAATACCACGGATTGGGCTTACGGTTGTGAACCCGAATTTAATCTTTCCTGTGGAGATGTAGGTGCTAGCTTCATCAAACTAAAACATGTTGAATTTTATGGCCATGACCTTGGCTTCCATCACAGCGTCAGCTTGGAGACGTGCAAGCAAATTTGCTTACAATTATGCGGTTGCAAAGGATTTCAGTACGGGTATAATGATAATGTCGATATTCCTAATTGTTATCCTAAAGTGTTATTGATAAATGGGCAAATAACCCCAAGTTTTAGCAAAGATTTCTATCTCAAGGTTTCCAACGCCACTTTGTTCTCTTTCAAGGAGACGTATTCATCGGTACAAGGATTAGCTTGCTCTGGCGAACAAATTGCATTTTTCGAAAGAACATATCCTAAAAACAGTGAAAATTCTATCTTGAAGGTTATTATGTGGTTCGCCTGCGGGTTAGGAGGATTTGAGATTATTAACATTTTTCTGGTTTGGTGTTTCATATTCAAGTCTCCAAAGGATTCTAATGAAGACACAGCAAGATGCCATCCTGCAGCAACTGTATTTAAAAGGTTCACTTATTCCGAGCTTAAAAAAGCAACAAGGAACTTCCGCAAGGAAATTGGAAGAGGATCAGGAGGAACTGTATATAAGGGGATGCTCTTTGATAATCGAGTTGTAGCAATCAAACGATTAAATGTAGCCAGCCAAGGACCAGATGAATTTTTAGCTGAAGCAAGCACGATTGGGAAACTTAATCATGGGAACTTGATTCAAATATTGGGTTATTGTGCAGAAGGAAAACACATGCTTCTGGTGTATGAGTACATGGAACATGGTTCCTTGGCCGAAAATCTCTCTTTAAACACTCTTGATTGGCAAAAGCGGTTCGAGATTGCTCTTGGCACTGCAAGAGGACTTGCTTATCTCCATGAAGAGTGCTTGGAGTGGGTTTTACATTGTGATGTGAAGCCCCAAAATATACTCCTGGACTCAAACTACAACCCTAAGGTATCTGATCTTGGTTTGTCCAAATTACTAAGCAGAGGCGATTCCAATGACAAAACCTTCTCAAAAATGAGGGGAACAAGAGGTTATATGGCTCCTGAGTGGATTTTTAATCTGCCAATTACGTCGAAGGTGGATGTTTACAGTTTTGGGATTGTGGTACTGGAGATGGTGACCGGAATGAGTCCTGCGATAGGAACTCAAGTCCAGCAAAGTGAAAAAGAAGAGAGAGAAAACAAAAGATTGGTGACAGTGGTAAGGGACGAGAGAAATGAAGCTAATGGAAATGGAAGCATTTCATGGGTTGAAGAGATTACAGACCCGAGGTTGGAAGGAAAATATGAACTGGCTAAGATGGAAAGGCTAATAACTTTGGCCCTGCAATGTGTAGAGGATGACAGAGATAACCGACCTTCTATGAGCACAGTGGTTGAGATGCTGGAACGCCTTCAATCTGATGATCATTAGCTACGATAATTGTTTCTGATATGTGCACAATTACATTTTACTTTATTTAATGTATTTATTTACTGGTTGTATGGTTAATTGTTTAATTTAATCATATGATGAGTTAGATAATTTTGTAATAATGTCATATTTTTACGTGTATAATAAACTATTAAAAATTATAATTTGCAGAAACTAATAAAAATTAATTATAACCATTCAAAAAATAAAATAAAATTAATTATAAAATTGTGATTGCCTATCGTCGCCCTTGAATGCTATTCCGTGTTTCACGCCAGAGATTACCATGTTTGATTACAATTAAATTAGGTGAATATGTTTCAGCATTTATGGTATTGAAGGAAGAAGACCTGGAATACAATTGCAAGTAAACTGGAATCTCTCACTTGCTCTTCCTTAGAAATCTACCAATTCTGATTTCTAGCCAATTTATCTTCTCTTACTATTCCGAACAAGAGATTAATAATGAAAAAAACATTTTCATGAATGAATAATTTGAAGATAATGAGTAAAGTTTCAATAATATATGTTTAGGGGCAAATATATAAAAATACTCCGAACTTTAACATAGTTTTTAATAATACCCAAAATTTAATTTTGTCTAAATTATACCTAATTTGAAAAGGTCAGTCTCAATAATATCCAAAATTTGAATTTTGGACTAAATTGAGAGAAAAATTAACTCGAACTCCACCCTTTGGCAAAATTTAAATCCATTATTGTTCGCCAACCCATATTAAGCCGAGACACATGGATGATAACATGGATTAAAATTTTAGGCCATCTAGATGTTGACATGAATTAAAATTGTAGGGCACAGTGGCCTATAATTTTAATCTATGTCAGCGTTCATATGTCTCGACTTGATGAGTTGGTGATAGGTTAACCATAATAGGTTTAAATTTTACCAAATGGTGAGATTCGGATTAATTTTATCTCTTAATTTAGTCCAAAATTCAAATTTTGGGTATTATTAAAACTGAACTTTTCGAATTGGGTATAATCTAGATAAAGTTAAATTTTGGATATTATTAAGAACTCGGTGAAAATTCAAGCTATTCTTATATGATTTGTCTATGTTTAGGTTATAAATAAGATTTCTTCAACAATGTTTTTGGTATTATTAATATTTTTAATAATTATCAAAAAAATTTAAGTTTCTCTTTAATAAATGGCGTAAAAAAATCAATAATTATATAAATAGCAATTTTTGTAGAGTTTTATTTTTATACTACTCTTTTAACATTTATTAAATTTTATTTTAAAAAAAAAAAAAGAGAAAATCCAGAAATAGAAGTAGTTGGTCAGGAAATTGATAAAGAAGACTAGAACTCTAACGGCGCTGCTTTCGCCTCTGCCAAATGTAGCAGACCAGCGAACGAGGGGTAACAATCGACCATCCTCGCACTAACCATTCATTTGGTACCCTCATAATAGTCACTGAATCATCGAAAGCCGGCCAAAATTTTGAACAACTTTTTATAGCGTTCCCATTTGGAAATTAAAAAACATCAAGTGTTCGATGTGATTTAGGCCGTTTCTGGTTGTTTCCATCAAGAATCATACTGGCAATGAGATTTCATGTTGTTTTTGTCGTGTTTTTGACGAAATTCATGGAATTGCGGTGAAGTCCGCCGGAGAAGATGAATAGGTTAGAAACAAAGGGACAACGACAAACGTTACGACTAGTTAAGACAACGGCCGTTCAAGACTAGGAGTTCTTCAAAATAACGAGATAAAGAAAATAAACATTAAAGTAAAATTAGATCTTAGTCCTTAAAGTTTGTTAATTTTTTTAGATCCTTATCCATAACCTAATTAATGGTAATCGGCCAAGAATTTATTATTTTTATATAAATTTTATTATTGTCAATATATAATTAATCAAATTAACTAAAACATCGGCAACAAAAATATAAAATGAGTTAACGTGTGTAACGTAGGTTAAGAAAAACTAATTGAAATTAAAACTATCTATAATCTACCTATCTGTATATAGATAAGAAATCACAATATAGTTTTCATTTTTCTAATTTTAATATCATTAATATATTATAGTATTATATTCTCATATTATAAGAAGGAAGTTACTACATTATAGCAACAATACTCTGTATTGAACTTGAAAATGGATGGTTATATTTAAGTAGGTTGTACAAATTTGGGTTGAACCCAAGTAACCTGATGTATACAAGTTTTGTTTTTACTTTTCTTATTAAACAGTGATTTTATTGGATTAGTTTCAGAACATTCATTTTTATTTGTTCTTGAAGCTCCAAAAAGTAAAGCACTAATGAGTTAATAAGGTCCAACCTAAATTTGTACTGCCCTATGTTTAAGTGTAAATCCTATTTTTATTTATTTGTTTTTTTTTTTTTGGGATTTTGATATATGGTTACATATAAGTATTTCATATAAGTAAAAATTCTTTAGCTATTCAGAAAAATTTGACTTCTCACTTCTCTAATATCTGCAATTATTATGATTTTACTAATTTTTTTGGATATAGCTACAATTTTATTAATTGTAAATAGTAATATTAATTAGAGAAGTTATTTTTTTTAATAACTAAAAATTTTTTGCTTATATTAAATATTTATATGCAGTCAAAAAATATTTTTTATTTACCATCCAATTGTGTTTAATTTTAAGACTCAGTAGATATTATCTAGTGGATGAAAATTGAGAAAGATATTGGGTGTCAAGATTTCGAGTCATAGAACAGCCTGTCATTGCTCTATATTTAATTTATAAGAAATATCCATATCCAAATAAGACCTTAAAAAAATCCAAATAATAAGACTGGGAATTTAAGAAGGTGTTTTTCAAAATTTATGTTTTTTCAACTTATTATGCATAAATGATTTTTAAATTATAATTAAATTAAAAATAAACAGTGAAGTTTTTCTATAAAACTAGCTAATAATGAGTCAAATAATTTTTGTAAACTAGGTGATAATCAATCTTATTATTATAGAAATCAGGGGTGGAACAAAAAAATTATATTTGAGAGGGCTGAGAATAATACATTTTATGGCATGTATTATTTAGACTTGTGCAAGGGTGTTTTTGGAAAGTGCATTTATTTCGAAATTAATATGATGAGAAAAAAGAAATTTATAAGAAAAAATACAATTTTGTCCATATTTTTTAGAAATAATTAATATAACTAATAGAAAATGTATTTTATATGAATTTTATAATATTTTATAATAATTTTATATAACATATATTCGCCTATACTAAGATGAATTCCCAGCTCTACCTTTGCTTGGTAAAAACTGTCAAAATGACCAAAAAGAACATGTGAAAATGAAATTAAAAAAATAAATTTCAATATTTTAACAAGGATAATATAAACGTAAAATAAAAATATAAAAATATTACCATATATAAACTGATCAAACCAATAACAACAACTTAAAATCTATTTTTTGTAAGCTAGAAAATTCAGATTATAGAAAACAGATTATAATCGATTTTAAATTAGAAATACTTAACTGGATAGCTTATAATTTCAAAATTGCTTATAATAAGCTTTGAACAAGTTATAAGTTTTAAGAAACACCTCTTAACATTGGGTAAATTATTATGCATATGTGGGGATCCAAGATTTTTAGTTTTGTGGGATGTCGACACCAAACGCTTTAAGAACTTTTTTTTTTTATTATTATTTTTACATAAAAGTTTTAGCACTTTTTTAAATTTTAGTGGAATAAGTGTACCCATATACCTAAATAGGTCGTCTCTGTGTGTGGATCCTCTTTGACTACCTTCTTTGTAAGGACAATATTGACAATTATAAATATGGGTTGTTATAGGTTGTTATGGGTTGTTATAGGACAATATTACGAACATTTTTTTTTCCTAAAAATTTCGAGCGATTATACTAAAACATTATTAAGCAAATTTAATCAATATTTTAAAAATAATTAACTAAAAGGATTTTTTTTTGCATTAAAACTTGTTGAGGTCATTAATAATAAAAACAATAATAAATATTATTTGGAAACTAAATCAAAAGCTAGACAAAATTGAGCAGGAAATGGATTTCAGCAACTCATCAAATTCGCCATCTCTGTCACATGAAGCAAAAGACCTGAATCTCGACAAAAACTCAATGTTGACCGTTGGAATCTCCATCTCCACCATCGGATCTAAAGTAGAAGCATAACACCTAAAGCTTTATCGATCCAGTTTTCTTTTAACCCATCACTGCCATTTTGAAGCTCGCACGGCAAATTGGACGCAACCAGCCAACTTCTCAGGCAAATGCTAGTTGAAAGGTACCTCTTTTAGTTCCATCGGAGGCTACAAGACCGTTATCCGATTGGGCTAGGTAGCAGTTCTATGGGTTCCAAAGGTTTATAATGGTTTTTTCACTAGTTTTTGGTGACCTTCATGAGAAAAGGAAGGTTTATTTGGAATCTTTATTTTAAGACCTTCATTTTGATGTATAGTTTGTGTTGATTAGTCATGTTTCCGATGTTGAAAATTTTCAAAAAGGAACCGGTTGGTTTTTGGTCATTTTCGGGCAATCTATGTATTATCAGGTGAATTTAAGGTCATATTTGGAATCAGAGTCAAGCCAGTTCTGTTAGTATATACTTGATAGTTTTTATTGTCGTTTGCAGTTTCACTAGAAAAATCGTGGTTGCCGGAATTTCACTTGAAAAAGTGGGGTTGCCTAATAAATTTAGGAGGTGTTGGTTGGCGGATTGTGATGGGAAAGTTGGATTGGAAAGCTAAATTCCAGTGTTTGGTTGGTTTTGTGCTTCTTAGCAAAGTTGAATTCTTGAATATGTGGGTTCGGTCTTTACTTTTTTATGTACATAGAAAAGTACTTTCACATCTCTTACTATGATAAGTTCAATTCCTAAAAGCAAAACATATATTAAATTATTAAATATCTTTAATGCCCCTTATTTTATTAATTATTTTTATCAATTTACTTATCCTACTCTTGTACACATTAAATTAGTATGTATACGAAGCTACTATTTTCACAGCATATAAATAAGATTATTGCTTTTGTTTTAATTATATGATCAAAAATAAATTAAAATATACTCAATTTGATATTAATATATGTTCATTTTAGTACGAATTTTTCTAAATAACCATTAATATATATGATGAGGAATATTTTAGAAATTTTATTACATATTATATATTGGATTAATTAAGGATATTATTGCAATTTAATATTATTTTTCAAATTTCCTAAGTATAACCAAACAGTATTATTGTATTTTTTATTTTTTTTAGCAAAGTTCAATTTTGAATCCAAATAAGACAATTTAACTTCTTTAAGCTTATTTTCTTAAGCTTACTTTCTTGAAAATTAACTTTTCTAGAAAGATAACTTCCATTAGGAAAGTTGAAATTTGCCAATTAAACGACCCTTATTGGAAGGTATTTTAGTTGAAAAAATATCATTTTGGATATTATTTTAATTTTTTTCCTTAATATTTTTATATGACCTTTTTACTAATATTTTGATATTTTTTTTATTACTATTTTTTTTTTTGGCCATTTTTGATTGAAAAAAACTCCAAATTTTTATAAGCAAATGAAACTTAATACATAGCAACACAAGGTCTGGAACACATGGAATGTTTTTAAACATTGGATTACCACAAGCTATTGAATCTAAACTAGGTTTCTCATCAACTTTATTATTTTATTTTATTTTATATTAATTTATTTTATTTTATATTAATAGATAAATGTATTTGAAATTATTAGTTTTGTGCGATTTATTCTAATTTATTTCGTAAATTGCTTGCTAATTGTGTTGGAATTTTTGAGAAGTCATCTCTCAACATAACTATTCCATTTCTCAAGGGTTAGTTCCAGGAATTATTGAAATTAAAACTTTGGGAATGTTATCCCACACAGATTAATAGTAAGAATAGTGAAAGGTTTATAATGGAATGAGGTGTAATTTTAGTGCAAAATAATTAATTTTGTCCAAAATGAGTTCATCACTTATTTACTTATAAGTAAGCATCGATCCATTTTTCATAACATATAATAACATTATATTTTTATATTATAAGAACAAAGTTAGTAGACCATTGCAACAGTATGATACTTTATAGGAAAAAGAATTTGGGTGCAAGGAGCACGGTGCTCTTCACTCTTTTTTTTTTCTTAATTTTTTTTTACAAATGAAGTATCGAATTATAACTATGCAAATCCGATATCAATTACAATGGATTTCAGTTTTCAAAATTCGATCCTCCTCACCCTTCTTTTTTTTTCATTTTTTTCCAATTTTTTTTTTCAAATGAAGTGTCCAATTATTTCTATTCAAATCTGAGATCAATTTTAGTGAGTAGCAGTTTGTAAAATTCGACTCTGTATTATTAATTTCGCAAAAAATACTTAGAACTCTTAAAAATAACTGTTATAACTGTTTTTCGTGAAATTAATAATATATAGTTGAATTTTGCAAAATTTGACCCACTGAAATTGTCTTGGGTATGGTTAAATACTACCTTTGTGTTTTTCATTTCTCTATATTTCTTTTTATAATTGTATTTTTCAATTTTTTACATTTCTTTTTATAGTAAGCTTTATAAAAGATTTATAAAAGGTTAATAATTTTTTATTATTATTTTTTTCTTAATATTGATGAAAAATTGATTTTCATGGTATCAGTGAAAAGAAAATATAAAGAAATGAGAAAAAAGGGAGATAGTTGAAACAAAAAGTGGAAAAAAAATAAAGATGGGAATTTAAACACTGGGTAGGCTATTATTCATGTGCATAGACAATAAGTAAATATTAACAATTCTAAATATTTTTATCTTTCATTTACAAGGTCCAATCTGTCTTCATTTGGCAATTCTCTGTTTGCTTTTTTTTCCATTCCATTTTATTATACTAATCAACTTGATATTTATTGCTTCAAAAAAATCAACTTGTTATCCTTTATGAAACTAATTTACAATAATTAAAAAACGAAAGGCTTGACTTGACACAAGAATTGAGTTTTTTTAAAATGGACGGTAATATTATATTCTGGTCCGTAAAATTATAATTTTGTCATTCTACCGCTAAAATAACAGAAAGAAAAAGATAAAAGGGTATTTTTGTCAATAAAAATATAAAGCAGGGAATTTTTTATCCAAAAATAAAAGACAGAAAGGAAAATGTTGTTAAAGTAAATATGGGGAGATTTTTATAAATTCCCTATTTATAATTGAATATCTTTTCTATTTGTATTTTGGTTAGTATCAATTTTTATTGACAATTAGTAATATTTTTTTTTCTTTTATATCATTTTATTCTATTTTATTAGGACAATAATAAATCATAATTTCATTAAAAATAAACAAAAATAGATATTTATCTTATGACATCAATCTTTTGAAATAGTGAATTCAAATATTAAAAAAATAATTTTGAAGTATAATTAACTTAAAAGAAATATTTCATTCATAAGAAAAAATACTAATTGAGATATAAATTCATGAAATTATATAAATTCGAAGAATTTTGTGCTACACTCGGTGGCAATATGATCCACTATTCAACTTCTTAGTCTTTTTCGATGACAATCAATGGCAAGCACTCGGCGCTTGAGTCTTTCAACGAGTCTTATTACACTAGCTCCCAATTCATGTCCAAAGAACAAATTTGTATCTCATATTGTACCCAGAGGCGGACTCAGAAAAATAAAATTAGTGGGTCCTGATAACTAAAAAACAACTATTGTGAGGCCGGTTAATAAGAAATTTTTTTTAAAAATTTTTACATGGAAAAATAACAGAAAAATAAAAAAATTGGTGGGGCCAGTTAACCAAAAATTTTTTTTTTTAAATTTTACATGAAAAAATAAAAAAAATTTGGTAGGGCCTGTGCATCCCAGGCCCCAAAATCTGTCCGCCTCTGATTGTACCTATTTCTCATAAATAAAATAACTCAAATAACAACGGAACACAGAGTAATCCAACATATGGAGAACTAAACTCTAATGCATGTGAACTAAACTCTAATGAAGGAGAAACAAAATTCTCAAAGAATGAGAGACTCAATCTAAAAATCCATCCAAATGGATACATTGTTGGTCCCTTGGCAACTAAGAGGGGGGTGAATTAGTGGCCTTCTAAAAATTGAAACGGAAATTTGGTGGATTACTAGAAGGATTTTTATAGTGATTCGGCCAAAAACTCCTTGCCTACTTCCACTTCTCCAATCTTAGAAAGGAATTGGGTTCCACTAAAACACAAACAATAATACAAGAGGTTTTACAAGTTCACCTCAAACTTAGGGTTTGTGATTACCCCAAACTTACAATAAAATGAAAATAAGAATTTAAAGCTAATTCTTGAACTTAAACAACTAACAAAGGAAATGGTTTATAGATAACCCAAATAGCTAACACTCAAGTTGTAAATGAATTTGATGAGAATAAAGATTGAGCACAATGAGGTTGTTTGAACATAAGTTTCAGTAGTTGTGTTGTTTCTCATTAATGCAAATTTGAAGGGTATTTATACCCATAATTGAAAATCCAACCGTTTGATATTTGAAGATAAAAAGTAGTATTTTTCTGTTGGAGGATCGTGCGCGTGTTCATGGTCGCGTGCGCGACTACTCATGAGCCTCGAGACACACACCAACGGATTCCTGAAATTGGGGTTGCAGCGTTATACGCACTAGCCGTTTTATATTATTTTTTATTCTAGAACGCGCGTGCGATGTAAGGTGCGGACGCGATGGTAACACATTTAATCTTCTAACGGTCATCTGGTGTATTGATCGCGAGCGCGATGGGAACAAGTATGTTGTTGACGCGCACGCGAAAACTTGTTGAATTTCTACTGGAATCAATCTCGGTAGGTCTCGAGTGCGATGATAACAAGTATGTTGAGGTCGCGATCGCGCTTAAGGCACTTCTTTTCTTCTTTTTGCTGATCGCGAGCGCGACAATGACATCTGATATTTACTACGCGAGCGTGATGAATATACAGAACCAGAGACTTGATATTTTTGTAGGCTTCTTTTGATATTCTTCATTTGTGCTTGCACATACTGAAATCAAGTACTCATCAAAACATTAGTAGATCACAACTGAAGTTGGATTTTGATCA
>CATIWJ010211993.1:0-10998 GCA_949640765.1 Croton laevigatus | reverse complement strand
CGCCTCCTTCGTTCAATTCCGGACGGACAAATACACCACGTTTTAGGTTAGTTTTCTTTCTGATATTGCGTTTAGGGTTTTCTTTATTTAAATCTGCCATGATTTTGTGTTTAGGATTTCTTTCAATTTATTCATTTATTGTGCAATTGGTTTGATATTTTGTGTTTAGGTTTTCGTTTAACCTCCAATCAAGCTTGAAATCAAACTGTTTCACTGCTTTCCGTCATCAATCTGAGTTTTGGTTTTGGTGCTTGCCGTCGACCTTGTTCACGGTGGCTAATTCCTTTTTTTCTTCTTCTCTACATTAATTATATTTTGTTACTTTCTTATTCTTTGAAAGAGATCTGTCATAATTTGAGTTAGGCTTTGTGTTTAGTTTGTGTTTTATGACCATTCGGCAATGTTGAGAATTTTTCTACCTAATTTTCCATTTTTATTCTTATTTTCTCTGTATTCCTTATTGTTATGTAATTGTTTTTCCTAATTTATAATGAATTTAGAGGAAATTTTGTTTATTATTTTTTGTATTCAATGTTATTGGAACTTAAATTGGTAGTGTTCTAAATGGAATGATACTGGAAACTTAATTTGATAGTGTTTTTAGGTGGAAGATAAGACGAATTCTTACTGGAAACGATTTGATAATGGTTTCTGGTTGGAGATATTTGTTTATTATATATATATATCGGTTAAGAACCGATAATTTGGTTCGGTTTCTTATTGGTTTTCAGGCTTCTAGGATCAGTTTTTGGTTTTTCCAAATGCTTATCGGTTGTGGTTCGGTTCTTTAGATTCGGTTCGGTGAACCGAATCGACTTTGCTCAGCCCTATCTGTGGCTGAGGGAGAAGATACCGGTGGATCAGGTCACATGTTATGTCGACCTATTGAACCTTTCAAATCAACCTTCAATCTCCAATATGTGTATATTTAATTTCCTTTTCTCCTCCTCTTTCTTTTGATATAAGATTTGCTTTATTTGGTTGTCATTTTTTGATTTCATGAATTCCGGCAAAAAACTGAATATATTTTTTCTCTGGCCCTATTTAGAAGAGCTTGTAACTGATTTATGGAGATTGGTATTCAATGTGGTGGATGGACGATGGTAGGAACTATAATTTTTCATCCCAAATCTTTTCTCAAGGGTTTTGGTTGCTAGCTTCGACATCCTCGAGCTCCACCTGATCCACCTAGCACTATCCTTCCTCTCATGCACCACTGGCAGTGCCATCATTTTGCTCCAGCCACCCATGCCAATGCCGTAGTTCCCCTCCAAATTAGTTCATCTTCTTTGTTCATTAGAAATCTTAGATTGGAGGTGATGTTGGGTTAGAGGTGGCAGCAACGGCGGATTAAAGGAAGAAGAAGAAAATAATTTTCACCAAAAATAAAAAGAAAAATCAAATATAATTAAAATAATATAAATTAATTTTATTAAATTAATAAATCGGAATTTAATAGCCTTTAAAAAAAAGGATTTAATAAAAAGGTAAATGACAAATGATTGTACTGTGTTTTTTAATTTTTATTGGTTTACTTTAAAGTTGACTTATGAAAAAGAGGATGGAAAATGGATGAAAGGACCCAAAAGTTTAATAGGTAAAAATAAAGGGATTTATAAAGGGAAAAAATTAATAGGTCATTATTTAGTCTCTTTGTTATGTGATAATAGTCATTTAGTCTTTGCATTTTGTAACTGTATCAGTATTTAGTCCTTCCATCACTAATGACCTTTAAATGGATGTGAGATGACATAATTACCTTTTAAAAATAAGTTGAGATGGCATCATTACCCAGATTAATAGGTCCCTAGGTTTGTGAAAGTCGTTATTTGGTCCTTGTGTTATGTGATAATAGTCATTTAGTCCGTGTGTTTTGTAACCATGATAGTTTTTATTTATTAAAAAATCAGAATCTTATACTGTCCTAAGGAGATCGAAAACGCCGAGACTAGAGAATCTAGTTTAGGATTCAAAAAGAATTGATTTGTCAGAGTTATTGATTTGAAGATGATCAAATCTCCTCATCTTATTTATCTAATTTTTGTGGGATTTTTGTAAACATGTTTGTTATTTTCATCTGTTTGGTTGTTGCTGGATATGGAAGAGGTGGTGGCCAGAAAATTGTAGGAGTTGGTGGTAGGAACCATTGCAGGAGGAGGTGGTGCGGTTGAAAATGGAATGGATGGTTCAATTTTGCCAATTGAGACCAGCGGTGAATGGCCTGGCGTTCGAATCAAGTGGTGAGCAGAGGTAGTATGACCTCTAGACACTTAGTTGTTGAGATGAAGATTGTGGCGGTAATGAAGCTAGAGGAGGGTTGGTGGTGATGATGAGAGTGAAGACGAAGGGGCAGAACAAAAGGACTAAATACCACCATGGTTACAAAACGCAAGGACTAAACGACTATCATCATATAACACAAGGATTAAATAACGATTTTTAACAAAACTCAGGGACTTATTAATTTTTTCCCTAATATTAAAGTAATATAGAGGAAGAAACGTATGGGGCATTTTTATATTTTAAAAAAAAAAATTCTCTTATCTGTTTTATACTGAAACGTTAAGTTGAATGAAATATACTATAAATATACCGACGGAAAAACTAAATATTGTCACGATTAAGATATGCATGGACTAAATTATTATTTTCACATAACAGAGGGACTAAACTTAGAGACCTATTAATTTTTTTTTTTCCATCTATAAATTGATTTTCTAAAATTGTAGGATTTGAGAGCAAATTCGGCCAAAACTTCTAAAAGAAATTTTCCTTAATTTTATATCGCAAAGTATTGGCTGTGTAATTTTTCTTTTTTCTTTTTTTTTTAACATAGATATCCAAGTATGCACTTAAGGAGTAGAGTGTATATTTACAAGCATAGACGTCAAACTCAGGTGGTTCAGTCTCGACACCAATGCCTTCTCCATCGACTGTGTTATTTATCTATGTACTTATGCTGCGTGTGCTAATTATTAAATACCAAGTATGGGCTATATTATATATCTATATACTACTAGAGGAAATAAATTTATTAGCATAATTCTCTCCAAAATCATTGACAATATATTCTGTACAGATAGCATATCTTCTCAATTAGGTAGTCGTGAATATGTTTAGCCTAATTTCATGCCAATAGTCAAAGGTTAGCTTTGTATATAAACAGCTCTTTGTACACTGTATCAGCAAGGCATTATTATTCAAATATCTCTCTCTCATCTTCTTACATATATACATGCTGCATGTGCTAATTATTAAATACCGGTATTCTTTGGGGGTAAACAAAACCGGTATTCTCGGCCATGTTTGTGAATCTGAACGGATTTTGTGTATTAATATAGAAATATAAATATATTAGGCAAGTATTGCACGTACAATTTCTTTTAAATAGGAAAAATCACATCATTTGATTCTTCATTTGACTTCTAAATCTCAAATTCGCTGAATCATTTTTTTTTTAAAAACAGGATCTAGAACTTTGGGAAGAGTTTGTCTTGAATTAGACAAAATTTGAGAGCATCATATACGTGTCCCAACCCACTCCCACATGTAAGGAGAGATGCTTTATTTATAAAGACTCTCATAACAATTTGATTCCTGCACTTGAAACACTCATTTCTTTTCTTTTGTTGAATATCGCGATTAGAGGTGAGTATTTTTAGTTTGATTGCCCAACCGAACCAAAGATTCCAAATCTCAAAAAAAAAAAAAAAAAAAATTAAAGATATAAACTAGTAAAAAAACCGAACCATTCATGCAAAAACCAAACAGCAACTGAACCGCATATTTGGATTCGGTTCCATTCGATTTGGTGTAGTAATCGAAAAAATTCATTCTCTGTTTCAAACAAATCTATTTGTCAAACTCATCACAATCTTAAGCAAAAATCAACAAAAACCTTAGCTAAAACTAGGGGTGTTCATAAATGACCGAAAATCGAGAACCAAACTGAAGAACCGAACTGAAAAATCGGTTAACCGAAGATTCGGTTTGATTATCGGTTTTAGAAAAGTAAAAACCGAAAAATTTGGTTAGTCGGTTTTGGGAGTTTGCAAAACAAACCGAACTGAACCAAATTTATAAAACCCTAATATAAAAGCCTAACCCACCTTCATTCATTCATACCGCTTCTCTTTCTCTTTGTCTTGTTTCTCTTCGAATCTCAGCCCTCCCCTCTCATGCAGCTGCTAGCAACCCTACCCACTGCCGTCGAGCTCCGCCACTCTCTCTCCCCTTCCATAACCGACCGATCTCCTCCGCTATTCTCTTCATCTCCTCCACCGACCAATCTCCTTCACTACTACCCCTTCATCTCCACTGCCCACTGATCACCATTTTTTATGAAGGGAAAAAAGGCGCTCTTTCATTCCTCTCTCGCTTTCGAGACAATGAAGCTTTCCTGGAATGGAAAACAGATAGCCAGGAATTACCTCAGAGAGGTCTGTGGGCCGTTTGCATATCTATCCTCAACACAAGGGGCATTGTTTCCTTTTTAAGAAAAGCCAGCCATTGGTCCTTTATCATCACCGCCATTCTTTCAAGCTTTTGAGTGGTTAAATTTGTGAAGGTATGTGATGGGTCTGTAAGTAAAACTACATACGGTTAGATTATTTATATTTCTGTATACAACACCATGGTCGGTCTGTTTGGAATCGGAAAGCGACGGAATTGAATAACTCCATTTTTTTTTCTTATCTTACAAGAGTATAATCTTTTATATTCAATTTATCCTGCAAAGAGAATTGGTAATATTTTGTTTTCTCCAGTCTTTTACATATACCACTAAATTAATGACACCAGTAATCAATATTATGGTTTCTTAAAAGGAAAAGATTATGATATTTATGTATGTGATATCTTTATCAAAAAATAATGATGGTTTTAGAAGATTTAGTTGAAGATTTAGTCGAAGATTTAGAAGAAGAAATTGATTTTTTAGTTTCTGAATGTTGAATCTATTTGATGAGGACTTGTTATTGTTGAATGTGTAACTTATAAAATATATAATGTTAAAACATGTTGAAAGTGAGAAAAAAAAAGGTTCTATTTGTAGCAAATTTAGGGTTTTTAAAATTTGGTTAAAAATCGAATCAAATCGAACCAAACCAATGAATTCGATTCAGTTTCTTATCAGTTTTGACTAAATTCGGATCAATTTTCGATGTCCTATTTTTCTTATCGGTTTTTGATCAGTTTGGTCATTTTGATTCGGTTCAGTGAATTGAACCGACTTTGTCCCTAACTAAAACTGTGGATATACAAAGGCAAAATTATCACAATCTCAAGCAAAATAAAAGAATCAACAAGAATCTTAACGAAAATAGATATTTGGAAGTTTGGAAACCAGCATTAGTTTTGTCATGCCTGTTTCATTAATTTTTAGTAATTAAGAATTAATTAGAATTAATTAAAGTTGCTTAAAGGTGTTTAATAATAGGTTGAGTGATTAGTGGGCCTTGAGAAATTATTTGTTGAGTATTTAAGAATTATGTTTGGATAGTTAAATGACGTGAGCTAGAGATTTTATGTGTGGCCCAAATAATCCAACCATTTAAAAAACATTTGACATTTGACCCAATAAAATAATATTTTTCTAAAGCAAATATCAATCATCCTTTAGAATATTTCCTCATTTCTTTTCTTTTTCCTCCCACCCACTCTCTCTTTCATTCTTCACTTTTATTTTCCTCTTATTATCATCAACTTTCTCTTTTCTCTTTTCTCTTTTCTATATGCTAGCCGGCCACATTCTCAAGAAAAACTAAGGGAAATTTCTCAAGAACAACCCATAATCTTCAAAGAAAAGCAAGGATCTGAGGTGAGGGATGGATCTTTACCTTTCATCTTTTATTTGCTAGTAGTTTTACTTAAAATGTAACTAGAGTTGGTAGAGATCATGTAGATCTCTTGTAGATCTTACTAGATCTAGCTAGATCAAAGCTTATGATGTATAGATTTAGCTTAGAAAAGGAAGCCCTAGAAGTGTCGGTTAGGGTTTTGGATTCTTTTTGAAAGAAAGTAAAAAATGTGTTATGTTTTAGGAGCTCAAAAAGTGAAAGAAGTTGATAAAGGTAAGAAAATAGCTTAAGCTTGGAGGAAAGCTAAAAAATTTGATGTTTGGTGCTTTAATCTCTTTTTTTCCTTTAATTTAAGTTGTTTTCTTAAAAATGTTTGAGTTTTTTTTGTATGTTGATTTGAGATTTAAAACCATGTAAGTGGTTTTCTTTGAAAGTTGTTTAAAACGAGGTTTTGAACTTTAAATCTTGGTATAAAAGGTATTTTGAGTTGTGAGATTTGAAGGTTTGAATGGGATTTTTTGGCTAAAAAGAGAATTTCAACATACAAACTATTTTTACAATGGTCGTATCTGTGACGATGGAATCGCGCTTGTGATAGGCTTGCTGAGTGGACAATCTCGTCCGCGATTCAGGTATGCGTGGTCGAGACGTAAATTTTGGTTGCGACTGGAACTCTGAAATTTTATCTCGCTCGCGGCCTAAACCATCGCGTCCATGATTAATTTCAGAGAAGTTCCAATCCCTAGTGGAATTTATATCTCGCTCGTGAACTATGGTATCGCGTTCGAGATGAGGTTGCTGGGGAAAAGTCACACCCACGACACTGTAGTGTGCCCGCGACCTACTTGACAGAGTTACCCTATTTTCCAAATGTTTTAAATGTTGAAACAATAATTATGTGAAATGATTTTGAGACTTTAATATAAGTGTGATATATGTTATAATGTATATGAGAATTGATGAAATGTGAATGAAGAATATGAAATGGAATATTGTGAATGAAAATGTTAAACCACTTGCTAATAAAGCTCAAGTGGCTAGGTTAGAACTTTGGGATAAGAATTTGATGCATCAAATGGTATTATCCGTGGATTATGAGCTGAGAAAGAGAGAAGGCTCTGAGAAATGAAATGTGAATAACTATATGAGCCAAGAGAGAGAAGGCTCTGAGACATGAAATGAGAAGTTTTGCTATGAGCAGAGAGAGAGAAGGCTTCGTAAAGTGGCATGAGAATATATCTTTATCTTATCCTTTGATTCTACTATCGCTACAAGAGCACCTTAGCAATACCTTGAAAATGTGTCAAATGATTTTAATGTGTTAATTATTTTATTACGATTATTTATTGTTTTCCAAAATTTTATTTGATGGTATTACACTTGTTTTTATAGTTAAATTATGGTTAAAGCACCCACTGAGCAATAATTTGCTTAGCGAGCTTATTTCTTAAACTTATAGGTTGAAGAAGAATAGGAGTAGAGCTTGTAGCAGCAACGGCACTAACAAAGACACATCAACTCTCTCTTGGGTAGTTATTTGGTATTTTTTTATTTTGGTATAGCAATGGTATGTATAACTAGGTTGAATGTTTATGTTGTAATATACTTGTAATATTACTAGTAAAATCCCTTAGGTTGGAATATGTAATATTATATTATGAGTGTTAGATGCATGTTATATGATTAAGTGAGTATGATTGAAGTGCATGCATAGTTAATGAGCCGGAGCTTATAAGGGGGTGAATGTGATAGAAGTGTTTGTGTTAATTCGACTATAAGTCTACGACCTTTGACTAGGAAATAATTTTGATTAATTAAGGGTTTTAGAAAAAAAAAATTGTCACTTGGGTTAATTAATGAACTAGACATAGGTTAACCGAAGCCTATTTAGTTGTTGTAGTATTTCCTTTGGTTCTATCAGTAGAATTAGAAGGGGTGTTACAAGTTTTTAAAGCAAATACAGATATTTATTAAAAACAAAAAAAAAAATTCATGAATCTTGGAAAATTCCAAAACATGACGAGAAGATAAACAAGCATCGGCTGAAAAGTTTAAAACCGATGATGGATGAGAAAATGCACCTGAAAATTCATCATCTGCATCCCTCAATTGCTTATTCACATCAAAATCGTGACTGAAACATATCATAAACCTAAGATATACTGATATATGAGGGAACATAAGATAAAAATGATAAAAGAATATTTAGAAACATATCTAAAAATCGCTATTTTCTGTAGAGTTTCAGTTGAAATATCGTGAATTTCAGTCATGATCTATAGAGGTTTTGGATATATGGTTAGTTTTCGTTGAAATATTTGTCGAGTTTCCGATGATCTACCAGAAATTGTAACTAACTCTAGTTTCAACATTAATCCTCCTTCTCGTCCCGCCGAAGCAACTGAAAAATGAAGAGTTGAGTGAATCAATGGCCAATAAATAAGAAGAGAAAAGGAGAAATTAAGAGATGAAAGGATGAAAGGAGCGGTTGTGTAACAGAAACGACAGAAAGAGAGAGATAGAGAGGATTAGGATTTGCAGTTAAACGATAGTATTTACAGATACAGGTTCTGTTTGTGGTTTGGTTTCGTTCTCAAACACCCAAAACCGAACACCGAACAGAACCAATCAATTTCCAAACTTCTAGTATCGCAGACCGAATCAAACTACTCAGTTAATCGGTTTTAGTTTCAATTTTTGGTTCTGTTGTGATTTGCGGTTTATTATGCCCACCCCTAATCGCCACATAACTAAAATTTTATAATGACTAATAATTTTATGAAAAATTATATCATACAACCTAATTTTTATATTTGAATTTAACAATAATACATACGCTTAGAAAGGAGATGGTAAAGAACAAATTAAAATTGGGAGTACAGAGATGGGGACGGTACAGAGAAACTAAAGATGGTACATAGAAAATGGATGTTACTGATAGGAAAGGAAAAGTAAATGATATAGTGTGGGAGGAGTAGAGTAGCGTAGGTGGAGTTGACAGAATCAATAAAAAATTTGAAAATATTAGAATATAGTAAAGTTACCGTATAGTAAAAATAAGGGGTATTACTTTGGTCATAAATCTTTAGTTAAGGGGATTAATTTGTTAATAAAAAAATAAAAAAATTTATTTTAGTCAACAATAATTAAAAGGGGGTCTATTTTTGTGTTTTCCTCTTTTTATTTTTTACATTTTAACCCATTTGAAATAAATCATCTTCATTAAAAAAAAAAGAACAGTAGCATGGAAGTTGCCGGACCGACTAGACCACAGCGAGCTTTTATCGGAAGCGTCGCCACCATCAACCTTGCACACCAAACAGAAGATCTCGAGTCGCATCTTTAGAACCATCACCGTTGTCAATCGTCGATTGGGCCTAGAATTGCGGCCAAAAAGCTTCAACAACCGAAGCTTTGATTGCTAAATTTGGTGACTTTTGTCCATTTTGTGATCTAATGAAGATGTTGTTGGACTCCCCTCTCTAAGACCTTTAATTTGATATAGTTGCTTTCCCGATCGCCACTATTTTTTTTGTGGCCAAGTTGAGAAAGAGGCCAGACTGTTTTTTGTGTTTTTGACATAATACTGAGAGTTCAGAGAAAGTAAAATCATATCTAAAATCTACGAATTAAGAGTTTTCCGATTATGTAAAGTTTTGAGTTTCTACCACTGTTGAAATTTTTCAACTAAATTGGTAAATTGCAACCGGGTCTTTAAACCTAAGGTAGAAGATGAAATTAGATTATAAAAAGGTCCTCAATCTTGAGTGAAAGATTTTGTTGTGTCTTGAAATACTTTATTAACTTGTAATTACAATTACTTATAACTACAGTTTAATGTTTATTACTTATATTCACTTGTATTTACTTCATTGACTTACATATACATCTATTGACTTTGATTGTTTTCGACATTATTTTAACATGTTATGGTTTAGGTACTTATACTTTTGCTAAAGACCTCCACACTTTGAAGTAATTTAAGTTTGTGTTCATATCTTTTCATTTTTTATATGGAATAGTTTGTCTTACTATATAAGGCACTCTATTGAGTATTTAAGTAACTTTAAGACAATTTCATCCTTATAAGTTCTAAGGTAAATTAGAACTTAATTATTAGCAAAGAATTCATTATTTTTTTTATTGTTCAATTGTTTCTTTCTGCTACTCCATTTTGTCATGGTTTATATGGAGCTGTTGTTTGATGAATTAATTTCATTTTTGTGACATATTTTTTGATATGGAGATTTATTATTTATCAACTCTATCACTTATGATCACTTTGTTCAATTTATTAAGTTGAGTTTCAACTTCGGTTTTATATTGTTGGAATGCAATAATTGTTTCATATTTGCTATTAAGTAAATATACAAAGCAACATCTCGTGCAATCGTTAATAAAAGTGATGAAATACTTTTACTTACTATAGAATAATATTGACTTTATATCGTAAATATTAGTATGAATTAAATCCAGAGTTTCAGAATTCCTTTTGACAAAATTATAGGGACATTTTACAAATTATGATTCAACATATATTTGACATTTGAATTTATTATATTCAAACTTAGGCAATAATTCTATGTTTGTCATGTTTTTAAATATTTATAATTTACATGTCTCAAAATGTACATAAATTATCAAGACTTAAATAAACAAGCATCATCATCATCATCATCATCATCATATTGAGTTTGAAAATGATATCGTTAAGATAATCCTTTCTGATATATACATTATTTTTTCTTATTACAACCTTATAAAAACAAATACAACATTAAATCTATTCTTGATTAGAAGTGATATAATATCAAATTCTAACAAATTTCAAGCACATGAAACATATTATCCGGCTTCACAATTTTGTCCAATTTTATTTTCAAGAAATATTTCCAATTTCCTTTACTTTGGAAGTTGAAGAATTTTTCATAAAAAGCTTCTTCTAAGGTCTGGATAAAGTATAGGAAGTGAACATTCCTTTGGCAGCACAAACATGGCAAAGAGCTTTAGAATCAATCCAAGTATAAGAAGTGAACATCCCTTTGGTAGCACATGTTGACTCAGGATGCCAAAATCCCTCGGTTTTAATTATTTGACAAACTCACTTGAACTTGTGATTTACTAATATTATTTTAAGTGTTTAAGTATAGCTCCAAGCAAGTTTGAACCATCACAAGTGAAGATGAAAGTTAGACTTGCA
>CATIWJ010211974.1:0-13993 GCA_949640765.1 Croton laevigatus | reverse complement strand
CTATGCCACAAGTTTGGTGAAGTTTCTTCTTCAACAGCATTGATACTAGGCTGACACAGCTTTACATGGGTCTTATAAAGATTACCAGAAATATGACCTCGTGCAATAATCATAGAGCCTTTGGATAACTTCCACATGCCTTTTCCAAAGTGACTTTCATATCCCTCACGATCCAGGACTATATGTGAGATAAGGTTGAATCTCAGATCTGGAACATGTCGAACATTTTTCAACACAAATGTGCTCCCGATACCTATTTTTATGTACACATCACCAATGCCAACAATGCTTGAGTAACTGGTGTTTCCCATCTTCATAGAACCATAGTCTCCTGGATTATAAGTTGTCAATAAATTCCGGTCTGGAGTAGCATGATAAGTTGCAGCAGTATCGATCACCTACTCGATAACATGAGTGCCTACATTTAGGCATGCTTCTTCGTTGCATGTTACAAGTGCAATATCTAATGACATAGTAACCATGGTCTCACCATCTTCTTTGCTCTGACTGGTCTGATTCTGCTCCTTTAAAAGTTTTCGGCATTCCTTCCTTTTGTGCCCATAAATACCACAATAGTTACAACAACCCTCGAACCAAGTACTGATATCGTCTGGCTTTCTTTGCTCTCGTGATCTCCCTCGACTTTGGGATCTTCCTCGACTTCGACCTCTGCCTCGACCTCGTCCTCTGCCTCCGCTTCTGCCTCCCCCTCGTCCATTATTTTCTGAGACAAGGGCATATGATTTATCAGATCCGGCTTCTTTTCTACAAGCTTCCTCATTTATCAGGGCATCTGTAACCATCTGCATTGTTACTTTGCCACCAGAGGCAGAGTTACTGAGAGTAACAACAAGTGTCTCCCAACTGTCAGGCAGAGAACTCAGAAGCAATATAGCCTGCTCTTCATCTTCGAGAATCCATTCAGCAGCACCGAGTTGATTCACAAGATCCTGAAATTGACTCATGTGTTCTGTCACAGAGGTACCACTATGCAATTTTTGGTTTACTAAACGTCTCATCAGCAGCGTTTTATTTCGAGCAGTTTTGGCTTGATACATGCTTTCAAGCTTTTCCCAAAGTCTGTACGCACTTTGTTCTTGAGTAACATGATGGTATACACTATGATCGATCCACTGTCGAATTTGTGCAACATTTTTCTTGTTCATCTTAGTCCATTCTTCATCGATCTTTCCACAGAGTTTAACACCTTTGCTGTCGAGCGGCTGAGTTAAATCCTTCAAAATCAGCAAATCCTCCATACGAGGTTTCCACATGTTGTAATTTGTGGAAATGAGCAGAATCATGGTATCCGAAGATGATTTTTCCATGATAAAGTATAAAAACTTTGCTTATACCGAATTCTGGAGGCAAAATTAGTCTAATCGGAGCTCACGGTTGGATCCGGAACACTGAAAAAAGTTAGGAACTAGTCTTACTTCTTCGAAAACCGGCCTGGAAACAACTGAACCGGACCTCCAAAACAAACTAAATCGAACCAGATAGGTTCAAACCAGAGATATGCTCTGCTGGTGACGTGGCAGACAGAGAGAGGGCCACGTGTCACCTCCTGGAAAGCTGACTGGTGTGCTGACGTGGCAACTGGAGCTGACGTGGCACCGGCTGACGTGGCATGTGACGTGGCTGTCTAACGTGGCGGGTGACGTGGAGCTGACTGGGATCGTCTTCCTCAAAGATTGGCACGTGGGGCGCGTGGACCAGACTGGTTTTCCCACTCGCAGGCACGTGGGGTGCGTGTAGCGTGCTCCGGCGGCCGTTTTTCCTCCCGAAAATTACAGAATACTTCTTTTGTCAAGCCCTTCCCAGTGGTGTGATCAAATTTTATTTTCGAGCAAAATTTGAAAACACAAAATTTGGACAGTAGGTGTTTTTGGAGAGAAAGAAAAAAATTTTTTTATGGAGCTCACCAAGGCTCTGATACCAGTTGTTAGGGTTGGAAAACTCCTCTATTAACAACACAATAGAATTACAGGAGGAGAAAATCTCACTCAACTACAAAAAACCAACCCTCTAAAAAAAACCTCACAATTTTCTCTCTACAAACTCACTTTATTTTTCTCTCAATTTTCTGTGTATTACAAATACTGAAGATAGCCTTTATTTTTAGGGCAGAATGAGCTTTGGAATGGCATCTTTCTTCTGTCTACTTGGAAGACAAAATGATGACTTTGTTGGGTTGTTATTTGACTTCATGATGGCAAAGTTGGTGTCTATCTTTTGACCATTTGACTTTCTTTGATGGTGGTTGGAAGAATCTGGACTTTTACAAATGCTAGTGGAATAGGGTTGAGCTAGTTGTAAACACTCCTCATCTAGAATATAGGTGATGGGTTTCAATCCACACCAATTTCCAAAAAACTAATGAGAGTTGGTTTAAGAGGTAAGCTACTTGGTTTCACTTAAATGGGTCTAAAATTCAAGGTTAAATGTATACAGCTATTCCTACTAGAAAACTCACCCACCACATATGACGGACACATAATTGAAAGGTCGGAGGAACTGAATATAAACAATCATAATATTAACTAAGAATAAATTTAAAAAAAAATTATTTATTTGTTTATCGATAATATGATGCAAAAATTATTTTAGGATCCTTCAAATATTGGCTAATATGCTCTTAGTTATCATGGTTTGCATATTAAATAACAATTATACCTTTTACTCTTAAGGACTCAATAGCATATTAGCCAAAACTTTAAGGACACACAAGAAAATTTTTTTCTTTATTGAATTTCTACTTAATTAATTTGATAAAATTATATTATTTTATTTTTCAAAATATAAAACTTAATTTAATTATATCCTAACTTTTAATTTTTTTTTTTAAATATATATATATATATATATATATATATATATATATATATATATATATATATATTATAGTATATTATATTATTTTATTATCATTCTTTGTCAAATAAATAATTAAAAAAAAAGAAAATCGAAAAACAAAACAAAAATTAAATAATCCTAACTTGGTCGGTGGTGTTTGACTTGTTGCTTTTGGTTTATATAGTGGTGGATTCCGATCGGAATCGAAGGTATGGTCAAGTGTTGGTAAGCGATTGCTAAAGTCGGTAGTAGTCGAATATATAAAAATTATGATTTTTTTAATTTAATTTCTTAATTTCAAATTAGCTTCTATATATTTGTTTCCTTCGGAAAACATTTTATATAAAATGGAGGCATGTTTAATACTTACACAGAATAAAGCAAAAATGCAGAGTAAATGAAAATCCATATCACCTTGTTTGTTGTAATATGTTTAGATGCTATGCTATATCATGTGAGAGCTTCATCAACGAGTGTGTTAATTTATAAGATAAATCAATAAAGTGTCACAGTATCTTAAATTTTTTCGCCCACACAAATTCCGAAGTCTGTTAATTTTAACTAATAATATCTTTTGTCAGAAAAATGTGCCTTATAATAAATAATGAAAAAGAATTATACTTACTAAAGAAACAAAATGGGTCGAACAAGTAAGGATGAGCATTCATAGAATTCATAGCATTTTCAAAAATTTTGGCTAAAACGACTCTACTGTCTAGCTCAAGTTGGATAATTTAGTTTTTGAGTCAATCTCAAATCAGAGTTTATCAAGCTGAGTCTCAAATAGCGCACAATCTCTTTAAAATCCGTAATATGGAAAAGAAAGATATGGGTAAGTAGTTAGTAACAAATTTTATTAAGAAATTCTCAATAAAAATATTGATTTAGTATATGTTTTGAGCAAAATAAAATTAAACAAGCCATTGAACAATCAAGCTTGAAATCTCTATTGGACTTGAGATCATTTATTGAGCTAACTCATTTATTTTTGTATGAGTTTTAATTGAGCCAAACTCCAAATAGCTTGTGAGCTTATTCATGAAATTTTAGGTGTTAAATTTTGCTTCATTTTAAATTCCAAATTTTCTGAAAATAAATGTTGTATAAAGTTATTTCATCACAATGAAAAAATAAATAAATGATCATATTTATATCTTTACACTAGCAAAGATAAATATAGAATGGTTTGTTATCATGTGTAAGTAATAATTTCACTACAAATATCCATCTAAAAAAAAAAGTATGAATTTCACAGTATGAGAAGCTTTTACCTTTAAGTATGAGATCACTTTATGCACATATCAATAAAAATTTAGCGACTAAAATTTGAAAGTTAAAAACAAAGGAATATTGGAATAATTTTAAAATTGTTCACGTATCTTAATAAAATATATAGTTTTGTCTCTCTAATTTATAAAATAGATTATTTTATCTACATATTTTAATTTTATTAGGCTAATTTATGTTTCTGCTAAAATAAGTCTCCATTTCTTGTTAATTTTCTGGCTAATAATTAATCTCACTAAAATTATAGATTGTTGTTTCTTCTAAAAGTACTGTAATATTTCTATCCCGCATCCCAAATTTAGTTTCAAACAACTCTCTATTAAAGGAAATGAAATATTTTTGGCAACATTATATTTTAATAAATCTCGAGATTAATTTTGTAATTTTTCCTAAAACATTTCAACATTTTTGAAATAATAAAATATTTCAATAATTTTAAATAACTTCTATTTAAAAAATAATTTTAAAGAACTTAAGAAAAGTGTTAACATATTTGAAAAAGCTGCATTGATTATGAAAGCAACACTCCAAAGAGAAAAGTCTTAAAGATAGTTACTTAGCTGGTAGTATATGCAAGGATATGGTATATAGTAGAAACCACATTGGTTAAAAATAGCATATCATCATGATTTATAAGGATACAAAATTAGATATGTGAATTGGGGAAAATTCTTCTTTACATCAGTGTGTGGAGCATCTTCATACACCCAACCATTGAGTTTTTATAGTTTTAAATTTTTGAGTCTTTCTTGTTAATTGTTTAGTACTAGCCTAATCCATTTTCCTGCAAATATTAGTGAATACAAGTATTAGTAATTCTACTTTTCATGAGTATAGTAAGAGTGACACACTGTCATTACTAATTTAGTGTAGAGAAAAAGATTATCCATGCTGCATAATCATACTATTTTCCAATCCATTAGTGACATTGAAAAAAAGGCTATGCCAAATGTACTGGACCTATTCATCCTTCTTTCCTATATAGGGAAACGATTGATTTAGTCTTTGGGTTTTGTTCAACATTATTATTTGGTCCCTTTGTTTTGAGATAATAGTTATTTAGTTCTTGGGTTTTGTTTAATATTATTATTTGATCCCTCTGTTTTGAGATAATATTTATTTAGTCCTTATGTTTTGTCACAATTACACTATTTATTTTCTCCGTTTGTTTTCCGTTAAATAGACGCAGATTTATTATTATTTAGTGCTTAGATATGATTTTGTCCCTCTATTTTCAGAATATAATTATTTTGACTCTCAATTTTGTCACTATTACATTAAATAGTCCACTGATTGTTATAGCTATAATAAGTGATTGTATTGTGAATTCAAAGATTTTTAATTAATTATAGAAAAATAATCTAAAAGTGAAATTTTATTATGCTGTTCGTTCAAATGTCTAGTTTTTGTTAAAAATAATTTTGGACCCTTTTAGAATGTTTGTATTTTCAAAAATTAACCCAAATTATAGTCAGTTGAGTATCTAAACTAGAGCAATATGTTTTTTAGATTTATTTGAGTAACCTTTTGAACCCATACTAGACTAAAAATTTTTTAATACTAAATTAACTTCTATAAAAGTTTTAGAATATTCAATCTAGTAAATTATTCTATGGGAAATTTTGAAAGAGTTGACTGCTCTAATGACTTATTTTGTATGTTGTTTTATTTTGGAGGAATTTACAGATTTTTCTTAAATTTTACGAAAGTATCCCTGACTTGAAAATTTTACATTTTATACATATAGATTTTATTTTTGAGGAAAAATATTTTGAGATTTGTTTCAGATTGTAAAACTTTTGGAATATTGAAATTTCTCAATTGTTATCAGTTGAATATTTTCCTATACTAGTTTGTTTGCAAAATTATTTTGAGGAACTTATATATCTCTAAAAATTTTTGAAATTTTATGAATATATTAATTAGGTGTCCAATTAAGTTTAGGTATTTTTCGAAAATCCCACCTTCAGATTATTTTTTTATAATTAATTAAAAATTTCAGAATTCACGGCAGAAACACTCATTAGAGCTATAAGAATCAAGGGATTATTTAATGTAATGGTGACAAAACTGAGGGACAAAATAATTATATTCTGAAAATAGAAGGACAAAATCATAATATTAGACAAAATCTAAAGACTAAATAATAATAATCCTGCGTCCATTTAACAGAAAAATATACGGAGGGATTAAATAGCGTAACGAGGATAAAATACAAGAATTAAATAACTATTATCTCAAAATAGAGGGACCAAATAATAATACCTAAAGCCCAAAGACTAAATAAATTTTTTCCCTTCCTATATATATGGCTGGAGATAGTTGCCCTCAATTGCTACATAAAAACAAAAAGTCTCGTACAGTTGGCTCATTTAGTTTATGAGTCAATCTCAAACTAGAGCTTATCGAGCAGATTCTCAAATACCGCGTGATCTTCTTTAAAATCCATAATATGGAAAGGAAAGATATGGGTAAGTAGCTAGTAACAAATTTTAATATAGACATTAATTTATTATTATATTACAATAAATAAGAAATTCTCAATAAAAACATTGATTTACTATATGTTTTGAGCAAAATAAAATTAAACAAGCCATTGAACAATCAAGCTTGAAAGCTTGAAATCTCTTCTGGACTTCAGATGGTTTATTGAGCTAACTCATTTATTTTTAAACGAGTTTTAATTGAGCCAAACTCTAAATAGCTTGCTAGCTGATTCATGAAATTTTGGGTGTTAAATTTTGTTTCATTTTAAATTCATGAAAAAATAAATAAATGATCATATTTACATCTTTACACTAGAAAAGATAAATATATATTGGTTTTTATCATGTGGAAGTAAGAATTTCACTAGAAATATCTATCTTAAAAAAAATGGTATTGATGTCTCGAGGTCAAACTGGAAGACCCAAGACGAGCTATGGTTCACCAATATGATACTGGATGGTCAAGTCCTCAAGGTCGCGATCCGAACCTATGGTCAACACAAGAACAAAACAGGGTGATGCCTAATGACAAACATTCCGATGCCTAAGTCAACGGGTGAAGAAGGGGGATCACAAGAATAGGATAGAAAAGAGAATGGAATGAATACCTTTAACTGAAAACCCTTGGGGTATTTATAGAAGATACCTCACCGACTTTATCCCTAAAAGATAGGGGAGGCAGCGATATATTCGCCACTGCCATATCACAATCCTGTTTATGGTAGAACACTCTGTGAATAATCCGGAGTCCACCCAAATAACAATGGCAACTGAATCGATCTCTAGGTCACGGTCCAATCCCTTAGTGGGATGATCCTGATCCCTCATCAACTAGACAGGGGATCTTCCAGCGATGCTGACCATTCCCTATGATTATTAACGTGGTCCTCTGAGGGACGATGCCTCTCCAAGGACGATGCCCTTCTAGGGACGATGCCCTTAATTGAAGTGTAGCCACTTGGCAATTTGCTTATGGTCTAGACGATCCCTCATGGAACCGAACGATGCCCAGCGTATGCTACCATGGACGACCTCTACAGGATCATTCGGCAACCAAGATTGCTTGGGGTTAACCTTTTGTCCACCATGTCATCAGGTATGAATTTTACTATATGAGAAGGTTTTACCTAAAATTTTGAAAAAAAAAAAAACAAAGGAATATTGGAATAATTTTAAAATTGTTCACGTATGTTAATAAAAAATATAGTTTTGTTTCTCTAATTTATGAAAAAATAGATTATTTTATCTATATATTTTAATTTTATTAGACTAATTTATCTTTCTGTTAAAATAAGTCTCCATTTTTCATTAATTTTCTAGCTAATTTTCTAATTAATCTCACTAAAATTATATATTATTGTTTATTCTAAAAGAATTGTAATTTTCTATCCCATAAGTCCCAAATTTATTTTCAAACAACTCTTCTATTAAAGGAAATGAAATATTTTTGGCAACAATATATTTTAATAAATCTTGAAATTAATATTGTAATTTTTCCTAAAACATTTCAACATTTTTTAAATAGTAAAATATTTCAATAACTTTAAATAACTTCTATTTTAAAAAATTTTTTAAAGAACTTAAGAAAAGTTTTTAAAATTTTTGAAAAAGCTGCATTGATTATGAAAGCAACACTCCGAAGAGAAAACTCTTAAAGATAGTTACTTAGCTGGTAGTATATACATTCAGTGTACGGAGCATCCTAGTACACCAAACTAATGAACTTTTATAGTTTTAAATTCTCAAGTCTTTTCGTTGGTTAATCAATTAGTACTAACGTAATCCATTTTCATGCATATATTAGTGAATGCAAGCATTAGTAGTTCTCCTTTTCATGAGTATAGTCTTTGGATTTTGTTTAATATTATTATTTAGTCTCTCCATTTTGAGATAATAGTTATTTAGTCCTTAAATTTTATTCAATAATATTATTTGGTCCCTATGTTTTGAGATAATAATTATTTAGTCTTTGTGTTCTATAACCGTTATACTATTTATTTCCTCCGTCTATTTTCCATTAAATAGACGCAGAATTATTATTATTTAATTCTTAAATTTTATCTAATATTATAATTTTATCTCTCTATTTTCATAATATAATTAGTTTATCTCTCATTTTTGTCATTATTATATTAAATAGTCCATTGATTATTACAGCTATAATAAGTGATTGTACTGTGAATTCAAAGACATTCTATTAATTATAGAAAAATAATCTAAAAGTAAAATTTTAGTATGTTGTTTGTCCAGATGTCTAGTTTTCGTTAAAAATAATTTTGAACCCTTTTAAAATGTTTGTGTTTTCAAAAATTAATTATTGTCCAAATTACTGTCGGTTGAGTATCTAAATTAAAACAGTATATTTTTTAGATTTATATGAGTGACCTTTTGAATCCATATTAAACTAAAAATTTTTTAATACTGAATTAACTTCTATAAAAGTTTTATAATTTTTGGTCTAGCAAATTATTCTATTGGAAATTTTGAAAGAGTGGACTGTTCCAATGACTTATCTTGTATGTTATTTTATTTTGAGAAAATTTAGAGACTTTTTTTTTTAAATTTTACAAAAGACTTGAAATTTTTATATGTTGTACATCTAGCTCTTTAGTTTTGAGGAAAAATATTTTGGGATTTGTTTTAGATTGTTTAACTTTTGGAATATTGAAATTTCTTAATTGTTATCAGTTGAATATGTGCTATATTGAAATTTCTAATTTTGAGGGACTTATATATTTCTAAAAATTCTGAAATTTTATGAATATGTCAATTACGTGTCAAATTAAGTTTACGTATTTTTCTAAAATCTCATCTTCAGATTATTTTTTTATAATTAATTAAAAGTTTTGAAATTTATAGCAGAAACACTCATTATACCTGTAAGAATCAAGGGACTATTTAATGTAATGATGACAAAACTGAGGGACAAGATAATTATATTTTGAAAATAGATAGACAAAATCATAATATTACACAAAATCTAAAGACTAAATAATAATAATTCTATGTCCATTTAACGAAAAAATAGACAGAGGGACTAAATAGTATAAAGATAACAAAACACAATGACTAAATAACTATTATACCAAAACAGAGAGACCAAATAATACTATTCAACAAAAACTAAAACCCCGAGGGTAAATAATTTTTTCCCCTTCCAATGTATATGGCTGGAGACAATTGCCCTAATTGCTACGTAAAAACAAAAAGTCTCATATCATATATACCTTTTCTCTATCAATACAGTTGGAATTTGAGTTATGTGCAATCGAATTATGAGACGTTCTTGCATTATACTACTAGCTAATTTCTCTTTGGCTGGGGACAGTTGCCCTCAATTACTACATAAAAACAAAAAGTCTCAGCCTTTTCTTTATCAACACAGTTGGAATTTGAGGACTTGACCTATGTGTATTGGAATTGTGAGAGACGTTCTTGTCAAAATATTAGTGTTCTCTAGACAGGCAAGTGAAGCAAACTCTTACCATTAGATCAACGGTTGAACTGAATTTTTTATATTTCAATTATTTAAAATTTTTTCTATAAATATTTTTTATATTTTTATATAAATCGTAAAGACTCCAAATGAGGAGAGTGACCGGTACAAAGAAAATAATCATTAATATAATCTAATTACTCATTTTAACAGTATTTTTACAGGCTTATTTTCACCTGCAATATTCTAATTTTTAGATTGTAATAATTCGTATCCCATTTTTAATTTGTAACAAAATAGCACTCTAACGAAAAAAAGAAAGTGTATATATCAAAATTTGTTACTCTAAAATTAATTAATTATTTTTCTGAGAAATTGATTGGTTATAGGCTCGACCGAATTGTTGAATATCCAGATTCCTTTTTCCACAAAGTCAATGGCATCATTGTGTCTTCATCATTGTGTTGCCAAAGTCAACAACATCATCATTCTTGTTTGTCTCCCATTATTGTAAAAATATTAATGCTCTTTCTGTAATATAACTTAGGCTGTTAGTTTTTGCAAAGGTGAGCAGCAGAAACGTGAGAGAAGCAGAAAATAGAGAGAGTGTGAGAGGAAGAGAGAGTTGTGAGTGTTTTTGTAGAGAGAAAACATTGAATTTGTGAGAGAGGGTTGTTTTTGTAGTTGAGTGAGAATTGCTCCTCCTGTAATTCTATTACGTAATTAATAGAAGAATTTTCAACCCTAACACAACTTTTTTCAATTCATTGAACTATAAACTCTTGTTGAATTGATCAAAACTATATCGAACTGAATTATTCGAACATGTCTATACGGCGTCAAATCAAATATATGAACCGCATGCTAAACTTTTTAACATTGGATTGAATTTTTACACACGAACAATAAATAAATTAAAAAAAGGAAAATACACACAAGTTAAATTGGCAAAAAAAGTGTTACGTGGCCTAAATCTCATAAAGACAGAAAAACTAAAAGCCAAAGATGCAGAAAAACAAAGACAGGTGAGTGGTCAGAATCAACACACTCAGACTTTGCTTCATTTCTATGTATTTTCTCTCCATTTCACACGCTTGCCTCCCTCTTCTTAGCTGTATTTTATTCATCACTACTCTACTATTTCGAAAACTTTTTTTTTAGTAATGATCTCATTTTTAAACGCTATTATATTTTTGGATTAATAGTGCAGTGTTAAAGGAAATTGAACTCGGAATTCTTGTAAAGACGAAAGAGTAGAAGCTAATTACGATGAATTTATTTAGTATGATCCAATTGATTTGATTTCAGTTTGATTAAAATCAAAACTATTATGTTTTAAATAATTTAGATGGAATAATTTTTGAATGTTGCCACTGAAATTAATAAAATGTGTGGTTAATTCAGTAAAGATGACAAATGTTCAGTTTTTCTTTACTTGAAATTAATTTGGATTGACTCAAAGAAAATTCTGATTTTTTATTCTTTAAACCAAAATGAATTGCGTATATTTGTTTTTTCAATGCAAACCAAAATTTGCCTAACTCTAAAGTATATTGCTGGACTAAAATTATTTTTTTCATCATTTTATTGTATCTTTAATATCAAATTCGATCGGTCTCTAAAAATTTAAATGAATCATAGATTAAAGACACAAATGAATGAAAATGTATAACTATAAAAGTTTTAAACACAATACATATTTTACAACCAAATTTTAAAATCTCAAAAACTTATTTTACACCCTATATAATTAATTCAATATTTAATATATTTTATAATTCTCTCCTCACAAAATTATTTTATAATTTTCTCTGTTTCTGCACCACATGACAAAAAAAAAATCTCTTCAATAATTTCTTAATTTTCAGGGTCCAGCAATCCAACCAGGCAAAGAGGTCAAGGCTAGGCAGGGAGGTTGAAACCGGGAAGGTGACATTTTCCTTTATTTTGGTAAGAGCGACATTTCTTTAGACCAGGTGCGGGACAAACACACCCTTTGTGGGGTTCCCAAACGCGAAGGATGCTTACAAGCAGTTGAACAAATTGACAACCGCTGAACACAACAAACATAGGTAAAGAAGCACTGGTACCCACCGATGACGAGACCATCTCATACCACCGTCGTAGCTGCCACCACTACTCTTCTTCTTCTTCTCAATCCACCGTTGTTCGCCATTAGAGAGGAACTAAGGTTCAGTCAAGGTTGTCGATGAAGGAACACTGCAGGTCAAAAAATTTCAAAATAGAAACTAGGTTGTTTTGGCAATAACTATCGTTAATGTGAGTTAGTGAGAATGAGAGAATGTATTAAGGAAAATGGTGAACTAGTCAGATTACCCAAAAATATGTGATTTACTCTATTTTACAAACTATATGCCATTTACTTTTTTAAACTTTGAAAATGTACTAATCTTTTACATTTTCTAGAACAAAAAGAGATATAATTGACTTGTCGAGTATCTAACCAGCAAGATGAAAGGATAATATTGTGTCATGACCTAGCCCGGGGGCCTCGACTGGTGTGTAGCTAGACCGGAATCTGACCGTACAAGCCTGCAAAAGATCCACTTAACTGCCTTAGCCAACTATTTAGGCCCAAATCCACTGGCCTAAAATGGTTAACCCAAGTTAACTAAGTAGGTAGTTAGTCTAACTTATATATCATATCCAATTTCAATCCATAACCGATGTGGGATCTTACATAGTGCAAAGAGTAGGCCTTCTTAGATTGGGTCAAACTAATGTAAATGGTGTTTATGAATTCTGGGCTCTATCTATTATAATCTATTTCGATTGATATCGTTACTCCATTAACATATTACAACTCAAATTAAATTTTAATATTTTTAAAATTTATAAAAAATCTTGTTATGAAATTTAAATTTATCCAATTTTATAAATATTTGAAATTAAAATAATTGAAAACCTTTTATTACTATTTTAAGTGCCAGATTGAAGAATTGGTCATTTTTATACTAAATACATTCTAGAGTCTAAATTTTAAGCATCACTAATAAAAAAATGTGGAGAATGGTTTAAATAATTGTAGATTAGAAAAAAGAAAGCAAATGAATATTTGTTGCTTTTGTAAATTTTATTTTTATTTTAAATCAAGTTGTGCTTTCCAAGAACTAAGCAACTTTAATGCATACAATTTCCATCTAAGATTAGATGTCATTTAGAATTGGATAGCATAGATCATATTTCTCTTTAGATAAGGTCCCCCTTTTTTTTTTCGAAATTTCAATGACTGAGATTTTTTGTGCAAATGACATATGGACAGCTGTCAGTCGTTCAAGCCATATTGAAAGAGTTGCCTCGACAGTTCTTGTCATACATGAGATGCAGAGATATCAAACCACTTGCTAATGATAGTAGCTACGGAGCCTAAAATAAAAATCCATTATTGTATATCTTATATACACTAACAAGAATGGAATATAAAATTCTTTTAATTTTTGCCCAAACTCGAAACTGAAGAAAAAAAAAGATAGAGTAAGTTAGTTGTAATTAGTTTGCCAAAAGTGGTTAATTTTATCTATAATAATGTAAATGTGGAGAATAGTAGTAGATGACAGTTTTCACTTTCAATTTAATTCAAGTATCACTTGTTAGGGTTGAAAATTCTTCTATTAATCACGTAATAGAATTACAGGAGGAGCCAAGCTCACTCAACAACAAAAAACAACCCTCTCTACACAACAAAATTTCTCTCAACAAGAAACTCACCCACCTCACTCTCAACACTCTCTCTGCATCTACATTTCTTCTGCCATCTCTCTCTCTACAAATTACAGAAGCTATGTTTATAATACAGAAAGAGTAAACACAATAATGGGGACATAATAATGATGCTTGGAGACATCATTATGAAGACATAATGATGATTAACTATTCATGGTTGACTTAATAATTTGGATATTCAACA
>CATIWJ010211958.1:0-29336 GCA_949640765.1 Croton laevigatus | reverse complement strand
TAATTGAACAAAAATTGTAATTAAGATATAAATAGTCATATGTTCATACAATTGAAAAGGAATTTGATTACGAGAGCATAAAACAAAAGAATGAGAAAAATAGTTGATGTCCATGTTTTTTACCAAACTGTCCATATATATATATATTATTTTATCAAAATGTTCATATCAGTATAAGGTGTGATGCAATTTGATATTTCTGTTTAAAGAAACGAAAAGGACTAAGGAATTTACACGGAAACTACGTAAGCTATGCTATAATATGATACTTTAATTTCCCTTTCTTCAATTATAACCATAAATCATAATATAGTTTTGCAACTCTTATTATATTATACTATATCATAAAATAAAATTAGCTCTTTCAACACTATAATTTATTTGAGAATAAGGAGAGATAAATAAAGAAAATGAGGAGTAAGGAAAAGTCCATAATGGAAAGGAGACATAAAACTTACCTCTCTTATTCCTCTAAAGTTCATATTTCTTACATCATGTAAGCAAGAATAAAGAGGAGTAAGCTCTATTTTATAATTATTATCTCTTTAATTATCATTCTTTCCAAATACAAATAATATATCTTCACATTCCCTTTAATTAACCTCTTTTATGTACTACTCCTTATCTTTCTCTATCTTTACATTTTTTTACTATTTTATTAATTATTTCTCTTCGTCCCATCCAAACATAGTGTAAGATTACTAATCTATTTTAATAGTCATTATTGATTTAATATTTAAGTTCTTAAAAAAAAAACCGATTCAATATTTAAGGAGGTAGAATGGTTATTTGCCCCCTCATCCAGCTCTAAAAATTATACTACTTTTGTTTTCAAATAACAATAGAGACTTTTTTTGCATTTTGGGTCCAAATAATCCACATTTCATGTGGAATGGCTTTTAGTGGTTTGAGGGAATAAAAACTAATTTTTTATTTGTCTCTTTTTTTTAACATAATTTTAAACTCACGCACTCGGATGTGTATAGAGATATTCGAATTAAATCTATCAAAATTCGAGAGCAAATGTCTTACTACTTCTGCTGGTCCACAACCACTTTTTTTTTTTGTCTATAGTAGTTTGAAGGAATAATAATAACAAAATATAATGTTATTTTTTATTTAAATTTAATCATTCTATTTTCGGTCACCAAATCATAAGCGCTGACTACTTGTTGTACTTGCTTAGTGGTAAAGTATAATGTTATTTTTTAGAAGCTTGAAACTTGTAATTGTAGTACATCTAAGATTGAAGATGTCTTATGCCATTGATACTAAAGTGATAAGCACGTTGTTCGTACTCTAAGCAGAAATTTTCGGAGACATGCCTACAAGTTGAATATTTAATTCTTAGAAAAATGCAATTTGCATTGCAAATTTGCAATTTAGAAGTCAACTGTCTGACCCATTTTATTATAGTCATTTAACTTAAAGGATTAAGCTTTAATATACTCATCAAACGCCAACTAATTATTTAATTATCCAAACTTGCAATTAAAATATTACCACTAATTATTTAATTAGCCAAAATGATGAACCTATACATATAATTAAGATAATTATATATATTTTATTTTATACAGAAAGCTGCGGCCGAACTCTTGCCGCAAGTCAATGAGACATGTACATATTAATGTACATACTGAGTAAAGTTAGCTAAAAAAACAATGGTTTTTTAAATTGTTTAGAAAAATATTTTCAAAAAAAAAAATTGTTTAGAAAAATAAATAAAATTTCTTTTCCACATTCAAAAAAAAAAAAAAATCAAATACAGAAATTGAAGGCCTAATCTAGTATTTAATGTGTTGTTTGGTCACAAATTTAAATCTCTACTTAGCATGTGTTGATAGAGAGAAAGCTACCCGATCATGAGTTAATTTTCTCCATTAAATTAAGAAAAAATTCAAATACAACCAATTTGCGGGCTAAAGCATACTAAATTATTATCTAATGTCAACGATATTCATCCAACTTATAATTTTTTTATGAAAATATATTCAAGTCATAATAATGAATGGTATTATTTTTTTTTTTCCTTAACAGGAATGGTATTATTTTTCTTATTTTTGTGAATTTAATTCCTTTAATCTATATTCTTTACGTAAGCTTGTGTTATTTATAAGTATATGGAATATGCGGCTACTTGCAGGAATAAAATTGCGTACGCCAATGGCTTTAGAAACAAAGTCAAAAAGCTCTGTTTACATTATATAGTTAAAAAAATGAAAATTGTATTTGACTAACCACGTTTCATGTTAATAGACCAAAATATTGAATTTTTTTTTTTTTTTTTTAAATTTTTGCCACGATGATCACATCTATGAATCACTATTGACGACCATAAATAAGGCAAGGAAAAGTTATTATTTAGTCCTTCATGTTTGAACAATATAACTATTTAGCATGCACGAACGCAGGAGTGAAAAGCGGAAGGGGCAAAAATAATTTACAAGATTGTTTTAAAGTTATTTTTGCCTATAGAAATAAACTTAGGATTAAAAAGAAGGTTGAATAATTGACTTTTTTGCCCAAATTACCGAATTAAACGCGAACCGTATAATTGTAGAATTTAACACGAACTGTACGTGTCCCTTTTTAACTAACTATGGTGATGTATATTTTTACTAATTTAATTCAGTTAATTTTGGGCTCTTAGTAAAGTTCAATAATAGCTTTCATCCAAATTCATTGTCAAACGTAATTTTTGGTAAAAATCTTAGTACAAATACAATATTTACTTGTTAATAATTTATAAAACTTGCAAAAAAAAAAAAAAAAAACATTCCAACTATTTTTTAAGGGAAAAAAAGCTGAACTAATAAAATAACAAAATTTGATATTAATTATCTAATAGAATAATAATATATAGTATGTAATATGTTTTTTTTTTAACTAGCAAATATTTATTTATCCCTAACTACTTCCAACTCATACTATTATTATTATTATTATTATTATTTGTTTTATCATATATATGGGGCTATTAAATAGCTTTGGGTTTTTAACATGTTATAGAAAAAACTAAACATCACTAATTTAAACTAATCAATTTAAAGGAAACAAAAATCTTGGGGCGCTAAGACCCCTCCCATGATAAACACACGTTCATCCCTACTATTTAGTCACTGGAGTTTTGACATTATTACTATTATATTTATCAACGATAAAATATAATTTTTACTAGAAATAGTAACGGGGCAGTTTTTGTCAAATCCGCATTCGCACAATAGAGCCATCGATTTGGTTTTAACTTTTCATCGTTAAATTTTGGAGTAGATCAGCTTTCTCCACTGATTTTTAAAATTTTTTAAATATAGATATACAACTTTTTCATTAAAAATACAATTATATAGTGTAAATATAATTTAAATATATTGATTTAACATATTATATATATATATAATAGTGTTTGATTTGGGGTGGTTCAATTTTTCAAATACAACATCCGCATCCATCCTATATAGTGTTTGGTTCTGTTCAGGGTCAGACAATTCGTTGTCAATGAGTGTGGACTAAACTACCATCCTTAATTTTTGCACGCTAGCTAGGATAGGTAAATAAATACGTATTATTGATTTTAAAATATTTTTTGAGGCAATGATTTTAAAAATTATTCTCTCTTAAACATCATAAAAATAAAAATAAATTTTTTGAATAGGATAGTATTTGTTAATTTAGAGATTTTTTTTTAACAAAAAGTGGGACAAAAATGAATGTGAATGATATTTTTAAAGCATCATCGATTAAAAATTTGTAAACCTATTATTAGTAAATTTGAATTAATAATAAAATAAAAATATCTCAAACTGGGATTAGCAATGTAATGGGAAATGGATATAGAACTTAGTAGGAGAGAGAGAGAAAGAGAGCAAATACAGTATTGTAAATTTCAATTTAGAGATCAAACCAGTCCGATCTGTTTGAAGTTAAAATTATAAAATAAAAGGAGGACATTGACATTAGCGACGAGAGGAATGTTAAAAAATATTGTCCGTTGGTAAAGGACAAAGAGAAGGAACGGGAATTGGAACGAGAACGCGCTCAATGATGTCGTTTTATAGTCGTCGTCATGCTGAAAGCGCGTGACGTGGTTGCTTTAATTAGCTGAGACAGTTGAACTGAAAGAGACTCTTACGCGTTTTGAATTTTATTTATTATCGTTTCTGTTTTGTGTTTTTGGCAAGTTTTCATTTGAAGCTTGTTTTGTTTGTGAAGTGAAGGAGAAATATATCAAATAAATAATGCTCTTGTGGCTCATATCAAAGATTCCTTTGCCGTGTGTTTGATCCAATGACCTTTGTTACATTATTTATTGTACGCGTATATCAAATTTAGAAAATTATACAATCAAATTAATGAACCTTTTTACATCCAACATTGGAATTTCTAAGTATTAGTTCAACTGAACAATAAATTGACTAGACTTGTGTTGATTTTAAGAATTTTCTTCACATTAATGTGGGTCTTTGGAATGCTTTTCCGTGGAGGGTTATCTACCATGTAATTTACAATGACTAGAAGACCACTCATAAGTGGCGGACCCATCTTAGACTTATGATAGGCGTCTATCCACACTGATTTAATAATTTTGAAATGGTATATTAATATAATATAAATGTCTTGGTCTATTTGGTGAGGCTTTTGACTAAAAAGAAAACTTTATAAAAGGTGCTATTTATTTTCTTATTGATTTTTGGTGACATTTACAAAAGAGAAATTTTAAAAAGTTCTATTTGTTACTATACTCTAATTTTATTTGAGAATTTTGACATAATATACTCTCAAATTCTCCAATTTTTCAAAATATGTTTTAAGATCCTCAAATTTTGAAACTATTATACTATGAGTCCTTTCGTCCATTATTTTCAAAATTTTTCATTGGTTGAAATTTAATGGATTATAAAATTTTAATGACCATTCCATACAATAATAATTTTAGAAAAAAATAAATTTAAATAAATATATTTGGCCGTTATCTATTTTAATTTGTCAATTTAGAAAAAAAATTTCTTTTAATTATTTGGTTCTCATAAGTATTTTAAACTTTAACTTTATCATAAAAAGCCATTTTTACTTTCATGGTTAAAAGATTTTCTACAAATATCATATTTTTATAAACAAATATCAATTTCTGTAAGATATGTATAATTTATATTAAAGAGTATAATATAATACGACAATATTAAAATTTAAAATTAATTAACATAGTAGTTTCATTAATTCATTTGATTTATTTAATATTAAGATTTAAAATTTTTAATTAAAATATATTACTAATATTAATATTATTTTATTTTAGATTTTCTAATCAGAATACAATACTATATTAATAGATTGTTATTTATTTTTTAATTAATTTAATTATAATATAATGTTAATACTATCCCCTAATTAAGATATATTATTAATACTAATACTATTAAAATTTTTATTTATTAATTAATTAATTTAGTAATTTAATAAAAACGTATTTACCCAAAAAAAAAAAAAATAGGAGATATATTTTTGCAAATAGCATGCGTAGCACGCTTCAACTCATTTTATATTTTCGTTAATTTAATTAATACATGCATTAACTCATTTTATATTTTTGATATTAATATTATATTTAATTTAATTAATTATATATTGATAATAATATTTGTGTTAAATATTATTTTCATTTTAAAAATTCATTATTCAATTTTATAAATATAATATTAATACTTAACTTTAATAAGGATACATTTTTAATATAAATAGTATTAGAATTGTTATTAATTAAATAATTAAAAAATTATTTTAATTATAATGCAATACTAATACTAACTTTTAATTATAATACGTTATCCTATTCAATGTAGGATTATGATAATATTCCCTAATAGAGTTTTCTAATTAACATATGAAAAATAATATCGAAATCCTAATTAGCATTGGAAAAGTCATCTTAATATAAGAAACAAATTAATATTATATTTATAAGAAAACATAATAATATATAATAATTCAACGTTTGTTATTTTATGAAATTTAACCTTCGTTGGTTATAGATTACATTATTATAGTGTAATAACTCAATGTTTATATTGTTGTGAGTAGAATGCCAAAATCTCTCAATTTTGAATATTTAATAAACTCATTTAATATTGTAATTTGCTAATGTTGTTTCAAGTGTTTAAATGTTGTTCCAGCAAGTTTGAACTTAACAAAAGCAAAATAAATCATTTTACTTGTAAAAGAAATTGAAGTCTTGAAGTAGCATTGAGGTCGTGCACAAGATGAGTACATCTTGCTCGCTACATTATGCCAAAGTAGTCCAGTAGCTAAAACAAGTTTTGGTCTCATGCGCTAAGCCAATATAGCAGCAAAGTGATTATGTCTTGCATGCTACCATGATGTCTTGCGCGCTAAAGTATGTCAAATCAATCCAATAGCAAAATGAAATTTCCATCTCGCTCGCTCGCTCGCTAAAGTGTGTATTTAGGTTTAATGATAAAATGGATTAAGTATAGGATAACCGATATTCAAAACACAAATCGTGACACGCAAACTACATATGGATCTCGCACGAGACAATGTTTTGATCAACATCCAATGGCTAGTTCATTAAATGTAAAGCTGAAGCTAATAGGTAGCCGTTACAAGTCCGTTATGAAATGTCAGTGAGTGGTTTCGCATGCTATCCTCACATCTTAAGCGAGACATATGTAAATCTTCAAACAGACTTCAATTCAAAGGAGCAATGATGATCTTCTTCAATGTGGGAATAAATACACAGACGAACAGCTAATAGAGCTTTAATTTTCTTAACAATCTCTTGTTATTTTATATTGCATTTAATTCTTGTGTATTATTAATTGAGTGAGCATTAAACTTAACATTGTGAGTTGTTGTAAGTTTAGAGTGAGTTAAAAACTCTAAGTGTAAAGTTGTAAGATCTAAGTATGAGCCTAAAATACTAAGTTTGAATTTAGCTTATAAAATCTCCTTGTAATTTTGTTAAAGATTAGTAGAACCCAATTTTTGAAGAAATTAGAGAAGTGGATGTAGGATCGAGATTTTGTTCAAACCACTATAAAATTCCATTGTCTTTCATTTTTTATTATCATCCACCAAATTATGCCTTAATCCTTTTAATCTCCAACTAATTCACCTTTTTTAGTTACCAAAGGGCCAATAATTTATTGATTTTTCAAATCAAAATCAATTTCAAATCCAATGTTTTATTGATTTTTCTCAAAATCTAATGTTGAATTCTAGAGATACGGATGAAAACATAATACTATGTTTATTTATAATAATCCTTTGTTTATATTTCCTAAGAGGAATAAAATATTATATTAATTTATTATTGTTAATTTATTAATTAATTTAATTAAAATACAATACATTATTAATATAAATACCATTTAATTAATTAATTTAATAATTTACTAAAGACCTAATTAACTTTAAAAAAATAGAAATTAGAGGGGTATTTTTGGCGATCCTAATATTACCCTTCATTTATGCTTTTATATATATTATAGATTAGGCGTTTACATGTGCGATACGTGGATAATGCAATTAGATTCATATCATATTGACTTATTTTTATTGAAATAAATTATAAATGTTTATAAATATTATATTTTATATATAAATATTGTAATTATAAATTAACATCTTATTAGAACTTTCAAATATATCCGCATTTTCATTATATTATATGTATAATATTTTGAATTCTTATATTTAATCATATTATAATTTAAGTGTTTTAAAAAAATATTAATATTTTTAATAATAATAATAATAATAATAAAGTATATCATTAAAAATTCAAAATATTTTATTATTAATTTAATAAATTTATTTTTCTATCATTAATTAAGAGGAAAAAAATTAAAATGATCATTACTATAAAATATTAATTATAAATGTTATAAATGATAAGTGATTACATATAAAAAGATAAAAAAATTTTCAGAAGTGAAATATAATTAAATTAAAAATGAAAAATTTAACAAAATGATATTCATATTATGACATGTGCTTTAGTTTTGATGTATGTTATATGTTATAGATAGATAGATTGCATTTGGAACAAATATAACAGGGCAGCAGGTTCTGAGCCTTCACATAATCATTGGTACATCCTTTACCTTGTTCGATTTGGTCAAATCAAAACATTCAATACCTTGACTAGTACAGATTGTCAGAATAAATAGGAAAAAAAATTGCAATTTAACCAATAATCATTGCGAAGAATCTCTAACGACTGTTTCCCGTCCTTTGACTGCAGAAAAGTGCTTAGCGAATTCATGACATGCCCCTCAGATTCTTAAATTGGAGCATTGCATTGGTATTGATATCGTCCCAAAAGCTATTGCTAATCTCTCGCTATGATCAAGCAGTTGTTCTTTCCACTCTGCCAAACTATTTGATAAATCATCATCTTCTGTTAAAAGGCCATTTTCATCTTTGATTGAACGAAAATTTAAAGGCCATTTTCATCTTTGATTGAACGAAAATTTAACTCCTCCAACTTCAAATACATCACTTCTGTTCGAGGATGGTGTTTTTCGTCCACAAAAATCAGTGCGCAAAGCTAATCTCCTTACGTTTCTTTCTCCCTTATTTTCTTTCTGGCATTAGCTGCTGCTTTCCATTTCGTATAAGAAGGATAAAGGTTGAACATTAGAATATAACCCGCAGTATCTTCCGGATAAAGCAGGAGGAGGTTTTCAGCTGAGATTTTTCTGAAATGATATTGAGATCTGTGTGTCCAGCACCCACTTAATAGGCCTTTCCAACTCATTGCATCATGGTCAAATGGCATTTTCCTTATCAATTCACTCTCTACACGCAGGTATCCAGCACGAGAATATGTATCAATCATAATATTATAATGAGTAATAGTTGGGGCAACACCATATTTGCTACTCATCAAATCTAAATACTGCTGGCCTTCTGCAACCAAACCTGAATGGCTACAAGCAGTTATAACTGCAATGCAACAGATGAAATTGCATTTGGTCTCACATCAGTGTCTTGCATCCTCCTAAAAAGCTTTAGGGCTAAATCAACATTACCCAGATAAGCATAACTAGCAGTCCAAGCTACCGCATCAGGTTCATCAATTTATTCAAATTCTTGTTAAGCATAATCTAATCTGTGGCATCTTGATTACATAGTAATCATTTTACTCCCCACGTGTGGATGTGCTATCAAACTTCTTTCTATTGCATCCGCATGAACTTGCGTACCTGTGTTAAATTCAGCAAGTGCAGAGCAGGCTTGGAAAATGCTTGTATTGGTGATGGAATTAAACCCTTGCTTTTAATCCTTAAAGATTCAAAAATCTTGAGAGATTATTCAAATTCACCTATTTTGCAATAGCCAGAGATTAGAGCGCTCAATGAAACATCATTTGGTTCAATAATCCTCTCAAAAATACTTTAGAAGAAGATTCGACATTTGCACATTTTGAATAGAAGTCTACAAGAGGAGTTCCAGCTGAAACGTCATACTCCAATCCAAGTTTAACAATATGACTATGAATTTGCCGTCCAAAATCTATGTCCTCTAAACCAGCACAGACCTTGAGGGCACTCATAGAATTCAACACCTTCATGTATCATTTTGGCAAACGAGGCCAACGAGTCCCTTTTTTTCTCTCCGCTTGCAAGGGACCCTACCATTAATCCAGTCCAAGTAACAGCATTCTTTTCACTCGTGGTTAAAAACAAGCTTAAGCTCAGCACCATCTAACCAACTATATTGTTATTCTCTTATATAATCTTCCGAATTTCTTTAAAAACCGAAAAAAATAAAATTAGTCAAAATTAAATTTCTTATAAAATGAAAAAAATTTTATTTTGTTTATTTTGTTTTTGAAAAAATGGATTTGATTTGATATGATTGGACACATGCACACTTTCATATACTCCAGCTCCAGCTACTTCTTCACCAATTCCTTATGGTTAAGATTAGAATAAAATAATTGAAACATCTTTCAGTCTCACAGCAAACAACTGTTTCTAGAGTTCAACAAGCCTAGCTTTTACAATAGAAACTTCTCCTTCAAGTGACTTGACATGATTCTCTGAATCTTTGTAAGCAACCATTGCCTCGATACAAGTTGTAGTTTGCTGTGTTGATAGAGACGCCAAGTACAAGGCCACTTCTTACAGTATGAGAATATATCTCTTTACCAATCTCCCAATGAGAAAGACTTAGCAGAAACAGTAAAAGACAAATATATATGGATGGAGTTGGTCCGCTTCCAAATGAAAACATATTTGAAAACAAGCCAATTGCTAAATCGAGACGCCCATACTCTGAATAAGTTGATATAATTGTGCCTCAACCAAGAAATCAAATTTCTTTCAATCGTTTCATCAAACACCTTATGTGCATCAACGAAGCTTCCACATTGACAGTACAATAGGAGAACTGAATTTTCTCGAAAGTCTGGTGCATTCTTCGTGTTTCTTTTCAATTGGTCGTGAATCAATGTGAGACGATATTTAGAAAAAGAAAAAATCGTGCAGAAGTAGAAGAAGAAAGAGAAACAGAAGAAAGAATGGAAATCAAAATCGTTTATGGTGGCGGAAGAGAGAAAAAAAAAAATTAACAAATTAAAAAGTAATAAATATTCGGTCAAATAAAAAAAAAATTAAAATGGGGCTATTTTTTATCAAAAAAAAAAAAATTAAAACAGTACTAATTTTGTGGTTTTCCCAAATTTTTTTAACCTTTCGGGAAACCGCTAATAACCATTCTGAACTTTGATTGAAGAACCGTCGCTGGTGATTCGGTTAAGGTTCCAATAGTTCCACAACGGTAACCGTAGTCCTGGAAACAGTGGGCAGCCCTAGGCATAACTTCAAACATTACCGAAAATTTATTGCCACGTGATTGCTTCTCCCTTCTCAACTCTCATGTCCATGGTTGAACTCCAATTCCGAGGCTTTACATTACTCGGAAATCCTAAATTTATATTTCTTGCTGGATTTTTGTCTATATGTTCTTAGTTCCTATTTTGCCAGATTTCAGAACAGCCATGGCTTCATCGCACCGCAATACTATGTTGTTGGAAGCAGGCAAGCAAATCGACCATGGATTCAAAGATGGTAGATCTGCAAGGACGAACCGAAATTAGCTGGTAAAAGTTCTTCAACTGTTCAATTACGAGAATGGGAAACTAACCCTGAACCTGATATAAAAAAATCAGAACGGTAATAATGGAGATTGATTCCCGATTTGTATACTAACTGCGGTTGCTGTCAAGGTATAATTGCTGTTTTGGTATAGTTGCTATCTTATTTGATGATATGAGAATCACAATCACATTAAGAATATTTATTTGTACAAATCTTATTTTTTTTTTATTTGTTTTTTGGTGGAAAACATCTTGTTTAATTCATTGACCCTTAAATTATTTGTCTGGAAATCAATTTAGATTTTAACTGGTAAACAAATGTAAAAAGGATATTGTTGTTGGACATGTACTAATGCTAGGAATGTTTGACGAGAGTCTAGATTAGGATCAAAATAGTTAAGAGTATTGGGAGATAGGAAGATAAGATTTGCTTTTAGGTAAGGATCAGTAATGGAACACCATGACTGCAAATGCCTCAATGGTTGCCACGAACTCCCTTTTTTTCAATATACTATTTAAGTTGAAATTTAACAACCATAAAACTAGTGCGGGCTTACATGCGTCCACTGCGCTCATGAGCTCAGAAAAAACTAGACGAACAAGCAAAGCAAGCTTCTTGGTATTGTTTCTTTTAAGGTCCATTTTTATTTACCAACTTAGTTGCTTTGGCTATCTCTCTTTTGTTTAAATTCTCTGTCCATCTCAAAGTAGCTTCTTTTAATTTCTCAAACTACAAGAGAATATATTCCCTGGCCTTTTTAAAATTTAGCAATCAGCATGGACCATTCATTCTTTCCTCCACCATAAAGAAATCCAAGCCCAATTTCCCAATTCCCTACAACCTCTCTTTTATAAAAGAAGCATGCGAGTTTTCCAAATACCTCAACAGGACCAAAGAAATTGTAGCGTTGGTGGTGGTGGCTCTTTATTCTTGTTCTTGTTCTTTGCTTTATCTTTCCTTGTGGTGTGCTTGTCTATTTCCCAAGGTTGAAATAAAAAAAAGGAAGAGCAGGAGATATGGAGCCTGCTGTTCGTGATGGTGTAATTAATAGGTTGCTTGAAGTTAGAGGCAAACCAGGGAAACAAGTTCCGCTTTCTGAGTCGGAAATTAGGCAGCTCTGTTTTGCCTCCAGGGAGATTTTCTTGAACCAGCCCAATCTTTTGGAGCTAGAAGCCCCTATAAAGATATGTGGTATGTTTCTAAATATGCATACAAATTGAACTTATATTAGTTTTTGTATAGTGGTTTATTGTTGTGATATTAGCTTTTTAAGAATATAGGTTCAACTGTTGGATGACAAGCTTGAAAGTTTAAGGTTGTTAAGGTCCTAGGGTTATGACTGGAAATTTGGTTTGCTTTCATTCTGTTGCGAATTCAATCTTGATGAGCACATGTTATTTTGATGTGAATCATGATCCTTCTTTCAGCTTAATTTGATTTGTGCATTACATGTATCTCGTTATAGAATGGTAAAATATTCTTTTTTCGACTTTGCTTGTAGAAAATGCTGAAGATATTTACTGAATTTTTATGTCAATAATATTCCAAGTTTCTGATGGTTCCATTTCTCACATCCACTTGATCATTTTAATGAACTGTGTTCTATCATCCTGTTTGATTCCATTAATTATGCTCTTAATATGTGTTCTTTCATCCTGTTAATTATGCTCTTAATATGTGTTGTAGTAGTTTGACCATGTCAAGCTTTTATGATTTTCAGCAAACGACCTGCTATCTTACTATAAGCAAAACATAATTTACACCAATTGTTTTTGAAATTTGAAATGTAGTCGAAAGCATTTTAAATTTAAAATGAATTGAGGAGTAGTTGAATCACTAAGTTTTAATCAAGAGCTAATATGGTGGGTCAATAGGATCTTCTTGTTTTTCAATTTGTCAATCTTTCCAAGTGTTTACATCTGTTCTTATGTTGTATTATGCCTTCATATCTAACTTTTATCTATTTTTATACGATTCACTGAATTAAAATACTAACCACTTGGATGTCAGTGTATCACCTAACTTTCTTCTTATTATTGATGAATCATAGAATAGCTTGTTCTCTGTAAAAATCAATGCACTTAATTAATAATAAGTAATATAAATGACTATCACCTGCTTTTGTACACTGATTTGAAGTTACAAGCTGAACCAATGCTTCTAATCACATCCCCTTGTGCCCTATCTTTGGATCAAAACTGATGAGAACCCAATAGTGAAAGAACTTTTTCAGTACCCTGTTGACAACTTGGAGTCACACCATGATTGTGTATGAGATATTGTGCTGGTTTCTTTATTTTCACTACAATCATGCAGAAAATTTCAGTTCTTGTTTCAGAACTTGTATCTTAAACTGCATATGTGTTCATCGGTTCCCACATTCACCATCTCTAGGACAACTCTATCAAATTTCAGTCTAACTACTTAATGGCTGGATATACTTATCCATTTTCCTTTGTGTTTATGGAATATTTTAGAAACTAAATCACAATTAATGCATTATGCTGCATTGGAGAAAAGTAAAATGATGTGATTCATTTATACTTGCATGTTTTTCATTATGCCACCAGGAGACATACATGGACAATATCCTGATCTACTGAAGCTTTTCGAATATGGTGGACTACCTCCTCGTTCCAACTATTTGTTCTTGGGGGATTATGTAGATCGTGGAAAGCAAAGCCTTGAAACTATATGTCTGCTTCTTGCATATAAAATCAAATATCCTGAAAACTTTTTCCTACTGAGAGGAAATCATGAATGTGCTTCTGTAAACCGTATATATGGATTTTATGATGAATGCAAAAGAAGATTCAATGTCAGACTCTGGAAGATATTCACAGATTGTTTCAACTGCTTACCCGTCGCGGCTCTCATTGATGAAAAGATTCTCTGCATGCACGGCGGCCTTTCTCCTGACCTGCGCAATTTGAATCAGATAAGGAATTTACAGCGGCCTACTATTGTACCGGAGTCTGGTTTGTTATGTGATCTCCTCTGGTCCGATCCTAGTAAAGAGATTGAAGGGTGGGGGGTAAATGACAGGGGTGTTTCATTTACCTTTGGTGCTGATAGAGTCATAGATTTTCTGCGAAAGCATGACCTTCATCTAATTTGCCGAGCCCATCAGGTATGGAAATTTCTTATAATCAAACACGCAGCATACTGAGACACCAAAGGACAGCCTGTGAAAGGTTAATGCATTTTAATTAAATTTATTTTCAGGTTGTTGAAGATGGCTACGAGTTCTTTGCAAATAGACAATTGGTAACAATATTTTCAGCTCCTAATTATTGTGGAGAATTTGATAATGCTGGAGCCATGATGAGCGTGGATGAGAATTTGCTATGTTCATTCCAAATTCTTAAAGTTCCGACTGATAAGAAACTCAAGTTTGGTTTCGGAAGTAAGTCAGGCTATAATCAAACCAAAATCAAGGTATGCTCTTTCTTACACCACTGTGTATATTCGACTCTTCTTTTTAGTTCTCTCTGCAAGAGTTGCTTAATAATGCCTTTTTTTCCACTTTCCAGTCACTTTTAAAAGTATAAGGAATGTTACCCACCCGAGAATTATTTGAAGCTGCCGCAGCTGTCCAGGAAGTGTAGCCATCTGAGATATGGATGTCTCTGGAGTCTGGAGTAAGTCTGAATAAAAGAAGAATGTAGATCGGCAACTTGGTTTGGAAAATATGTATCATTGTATAAACTACTTCCTTTCCAATGACAAATTTTGAAGGTTGTAATCTCTTTGATTTGCTCAGTGTGGATGCCATTAGCCATTCTGTTTCTATGTGTTGTTATAATAATTCAGAATTTCAAATACATGTAAATTGTATAAGCTGGACTTGGTTTCTCAATTGATCTAAGCAATGGCAGCTCAAGAGGCTCCTGAATTTCCAAAACTTACATTTAAATGGAGTTTTTGGTCTCAGTATCTTCACATTATTGCCATTCGTCTTGGTTCAATCCCATCAACATTGATATTACTGACCTGTTGAATTTTTATCATCTTATGGTAGTAGAGAAAAGTTAGGATTTGTGTGATTTGAAGAATTGAAATCTCTCTCATATTTGCACAAAAATCAATTATTCCATGTACTCGAACCTTGAAGAACGGTCGGCTTGAAACGTGTGGAACCACTGGTTCTAGTCGTTGGAACTATGGATCCCACTCACATTTCAAAAAGTCAAGGATTGTTTGAATTTGCCAGTTCAAACCTTCAAATTGTAACCGTCAGTTCCGAACGGTTCAATCCTCGACTATGGTTCAAAATTTTTTGGAATCTAAACCAAACCATTATTCAACAATTACAATTACGATTTTTCACAGTTTAGGCGGTTCAAACAATTCAAATTTTATTTTAATCATACCTAGTTACAGTCAAGATAATTTTTGTCTCAATCACTGCACAAAAATTAATAAAAATATTTATTATTTAAAAATTAGATTTTGTATTTAAACAATTTATAATATATTGTCAAATTATTTCAAATTTAGTTGATGTTTTTTATTTTAAAATTTGTGCAAAAACACCACAAATGTTTATAGATGTTAAGCATAACATGCTAACCACACACCTCTAGCTAACTTTGTTCATCTATTACTTGAAATTCTTATTTTATGCAGCAGGTCCAGTGGCCCTTTTGGCTACAACATGGCTCCGCCACTACGTGCAGTTTGTATATTTAAATCAAATTAAAACGTCTTCTGTTCAAAACAACTAGCAAACTTATAACTTATTAGTGCTCTTATATCCGCTATGCAATGTGCATATAAATACTAAATGTAAAATAATTTCTATCACTATGAAATTACGAGTGAAAAAAGATAAATTTTTGGTCATTTTCTATATTTGCTAAAATCACTGGTAAATTTAAGAAAAAAGTTGTTTTTGCTTAGATATTTTTTAATTTTAATTTTAAATTTAGTGAATAATAATGGATTACTTTCCTTTTTAATTTTCTCGAAAGAGGGGAAATTTTTTTGAGTTTACGGTTGTATGATTAGGTTGTTCCATTTTAATTTCTATTTATCATTTTTCAATTCACCTTTCTTTTAAAATATGCTCGACTGAACAAGTGTGACGTCAGCGGTGACCATGCAAATTCCCTTCACCTTATTAGAAAGACCAAACCTCTCCAATTTTACATCACTTACAAATCTTAAAAGATGATTACTCATGATAACTGGCTAGTTTTGGTCCTTATTCTAATTCTTTCAACAACCCTTTCATCTGCAGATGCACCATATAAGGGAGAAACATCACAACTAGAACACAAATCCCAACACATTCTACACCAAAATATGAACCATTGCATAAGCCACCACTAGAGCACAAACCACCATCAGAACATGAAGAGCCGCATCATAAACCACCACCAGAGCACAAACTACCACATAAGCCACCACAAGAACTAGACCACCACCAGAACATGAACCAACACATAAGCCACCAGCAGAGCATAAACAACCACATAACCCACCACAAGAGCACAAACCACTGCATAAGCCACCACCAAAACACGAACCACCACATACATCACAACCAAACCGTAGACCACTACTACTTAGGCACAAGCCACTGCATAAGCCACCACCAAAACACGAACCACCACATACATCACAACCAAACCGTGGACCACTACTTAGGCACAAACCACCGCGTAATCCACCATTAGAACGCCAACCATCGTATAAGCCACCTTCAGAACACCCAAACACCCTAAAAGGCCACCTAGCCAACACATAAGCCTCGGCTAAAAATGAATGTTTGTTTACTAGATAGTTAAACTCATAATAAATAAAAGTTTGAAATAAAAATAAAATTTAGTTTTCTAATCTTTACGTTATATGCATGCATCAATGTTTGTATTTTAGCTTTTATCATAAAAGCATCAACATCTAGTGGGTATGTTGATTCCAATCAATATTAAATGGTGTATGCTTTATTTTTACTTCATGTATACAATAGTAACATATATGATATAGAAATAGATAAGTTTTGAAGTTAAAAAAAAAAAAAAGAAATAGATAAGTTTGGAGTTGGTAACCGTATACTAAACTAACATAACAAAAAAAAGAAAGAAATATATAAAAATGATTATTATTTTTTATCTTGAATACCAAATTTGTTACTCAGCAAGTTCAATCCATTGGGCCCAAATACAAGGCGAAGCCTACGAAGTTCATTAAAAAACTAGCTCAATTCAAGTATTTTTCTATGTCCAATGGCTTGAATCGAATACTGTTCTCGCATCTCTTTAAGCCCAACGTCATGGTTTTTCAGTTTGTACTTCTTTCAGTCTCATTTACATTATGTCTCGAATTGGGAATTATTTGAAGTCAAAAAGCTCGTGAATCGGATTTAAAACGGAAGCACAAGGCAAAATCAGCTCAAACCAAACCTAATTGAACTAAACCAGTAGAATCAAGCCAAAAAGTCCAAGTCAATTGCCCTACCAGTCAGCGCCACCTTAAGAACCGAAGACCAACCAGAATCTACTACATAGCAGTCAACGCTCAATCAACGGTCAACATCGCCACCAACCGATCACCATTCGACCAGGTTCCGACCAAATTTCAATGATCGGTCACCGGCCAGCCAAACTCTGGTGAGACTCCAGCCATGCCATGTGGCGCCACATGTCTGCCACCCTTCTTCATTCCTTTGCTGCCATGTGTCGCCCACTTGTCTCTAATCATATACTGCCACATGTCTCTTGCTACAGTATTTGAATTTCCAGTCTCCTGCCAGTTTGCTTGTCTCCTACTCCAGTCTAATTTTTACCTATTCTAGAGTGGTTCAATTCTAGAATATTCCATGCTTTATCTTCAAGACAAAGAAACTTTAATCCTAATTTGATTTGGATTCAATTTTTGGCACCAAATAGGGCATGCCTAACCCCTATAAATAGGGGTCTTCAATTTCAATTCAAGATACACCGAAAAGCTCCAAAAAATCAGTTTTCTCTCTCCTCTCAATCCATACGAATTTTCTCTCTCCTCAAGGTGATGTAAATTTTTTTGGGTTCTAGACCCGCAGATTCAAGGCTCAATTCTTGCCGAATAATTAGCACTCAAATTTCATATTTTAACTAGTTTTTTTTTTATCAGTCTCTTCTTCCTTATCACCTAAAATTCAACTAATATATAAATAAATCACTTTGATCGATTTGGAACTATATTACGTTCTGATCTCAAATTCAAATCAAGTATGTAGACAGATTTGGGGTTTAATCATAGATTTTGGGCTTAATAAACCTAAAACACGTTCCTTTTTTTTCATTAATATAAAATTCGGATTTCCTTTTATAATAGGTTCAAAATCAGTTTTCTCTTTAGTTTACCATATGTTTATGTAGAATTCTAGCATGATTTATTCTTGTTTACAACACGTTTATTTTTGTTTATTTCTCTCTTTTGTGACTTTTTGCGTTGTTTTCGTAAAACATTTTCGTGCAAAAACAATATTCAAATTGATCATGAACCAAATTAGTAATGGCATTGAGCCAAATCTAGATCTAAGATAATTAATTTTCTCTCTTGATAATTGGTTTTTTTTTTAATATTTTGCATTATTCTATTTTTCTCCTCATTATTTTCTTTTCTTTTTTTTCATTATTTTTACTACACATCTAAAAATCTAGTCTTTAAATCCACTTTGAGATAATGGATTAGTACTTTTTTGTAAGGGAAATTTATATTTTCCTCCCTGGGTTTTACAAAAAATAACAAAAATCTCCTTATATTTTTTTTAAATGGATGAATGTATCCATGTATTTTTGTTCCGTCCAATGATTCTATCAAAATTTACCAATTTTAAGTTAAAAATTATGGTAATTTTACTATTTTAACCCTGAGTTTATTATTTTATTATTTTTATAAATTTAAAAATAATAAAATATTTAATTTGCAGTAGATGGATACTCCACTAACCCTAACCATCTTCCATCAATCCTGCCGCCTCCATCCCCTTTCAACTGCTCACTCCACATTGCAAACACGGTTAATTCATCAGCATTGGTGATCACCGTCCGATCCATCGTAAAATCAACATATGCATAGAAAATTGACCATCAACAAACAAAATCCTATCCAATTTCGTCATTTTCATCGCAACCAAAATTATGCAAAAGGGAGAACACAACCTCTTTCACCCACATTTCGATTTTCTTTAATTGATTCTACTAAATTTTCAATGTTCGCTGCATGTCTAACCGAAGGATAAATTCAAGCAAACAAAAGAGCATAGCGCTCAAACGAGTAACAGAATTTTGAGGAATGTTTAACTTTTTAGACGTCGATGAGGCTTACAATTCGATATTCTCTCTTTTTTTTTTTTTGTCAAACGCTTCATGCCCCTTTGTCTTGATAATTCAGTTTCTGAATCTAAACTGTCCTATATCTTGTTTGTCTTATTCTATTTCAGGGTTCACGTTTGATTATCTTTGAATGTGCTCCTTGATTGGCCTGTTTGCTTTGTCTTTGGAGTGTAAAAGTATGTTTTCATTCTTCAAATCTGAGCAGTTGAATATTCATCTACTGCAAATTAAACATTTTATTATTTTTTAATTTATAAAAATAATAAAATAATAAACTCATGATTAAAATAGTAAAATCACTATAATTTTTAATGAAAAATTGAAAAATTTTGACAAAATGATAGAATAGTTGGACGGAACAAAAATACAGAAATAAATTCATTCATTTAAAAAAACATAAGAGATTTTTGTTGTTTGTTGTAAAATTTAGGGAGAAAAATATAAATTTTCCTTTTTGCAATAAAATCTATTTTTGGCGATTGGGTTACATTAGTCATTCTTTTTTACTTTTTAGGTTTTTCCTTATAGAAACAAATTAAGGTGGCGACTACTTCAACTTTTCTCATGTGTTCCGCGAGTCTCTTATTTTTTAATTTTCTTCAAATCAATTTTGGGCATAGTCTATCATTTTGAAATAATAAGGGCTACTTTTAATATTTTATCCAAATTAGGTCAAATAAATAATTAGATTGAATAATAAAAAAAGTTTACATGAAAATATTATACAATTCATATGGAGTTTATTTATTTATTATTATATGTTGAATAGTTCATAATAATAGTTGGTGGAGAATCACTCCTTCAACCAATTTTCACAACTTCAAAATGCCTAAAGCTTTCACCATCAAAGAATTAATTGTAAATTCTAGAAAATAGCCATAAATTTAACACCTTGAAAAACACCATCATTTCTAACAAGCCATGTAACATATATATATTTCGCTAGAGCCTGGGTCATATGCTGCATCAACATTACACTTTACAAGTCCAATAGCAAAAGCCTTCCAAGAAGAGCGAGCTGCTTAACCCAAGGATTTGGCCTGGTGGTGAGGTAAGTCACCAAAGACCAAAAGGTCCTGGGTTTAAACGTTGGGAGTAACTAAAAGCAAAAAAAAAAAAGAGCGAGCTGCTTTAATTTGATGACAAACTTTAGCTAAAGTCTATTTAGTAGTTATTGGACAATCGCCGACCTGGAAAGACTAAACCCAATGCTTTTAAATAATTATCATTTATACTTCGTACGTCTTAAAATAAATTTTCCAACTTTTACTTTTTTATCCTGTAATAAGTATTTCATCCCTAGATTATAATAAAATTAGGTAATAATTTTTCTTTTATACTTTTAAAATATTAATAAAAAAATAAATTTTGTAAATTGGACAAATATTCGAGTGAATGATATACTAATCATTTGATAAATAAATGTTATATTTTTAATATAATAATTACAATTTTTTGTGAAAAAATAAAAATTTTGAAACATTGTTAAATATCCTCAATTTGATACACATCCATTTTTTACATTCATTAAAAAAATGAAGTAGAGACGTGACAGAAATTTTGTTATAGGTTTTCCACTTAATTTGTGTGATATGATTAGGAGTGGGCAAATTCGGTTCGACCGAATTGAATTTTGGTTTTCGGTTTAAAACCGATCAAAAATTTATAAACCAAAAATCTTAATCGAATTTTCGGTTCGGATTCAGTTTTAACCAAATTTTACACGTGAAAAATATCGGTTTATACTTTTTGAACCGAACCGAAAATTCGGTTCACATATTTTACAAGCCGAAAATCGAACAAAAAATTTAATTAACCGATTATTCGGTTCGGTTTCAGCTCGATTTCGGTTCATGGTTCGGTTCTGCCCATTCCTAGATATGATATGTTGAGAAGTCGGAAAGAAGTGTGTTGAGAAGACAAAATATTAAATTTTGTGGGATAAATTTCATTTGAAATACTTAAATTTTAGAGATTTTATACATTAGTTTCTAAATTTTAAATCTTTACTTAAAAATATTTAGACTTTACATAAATTTATATATTTTTAAATAAAAATACCTCTCTTTTTAGTTAGATAAAAATTTTATTTCTCATTTTTACCTTTTAACTTAATATTATTTTTTAAAATTAAATAAATCATATTTTTTATATTGATTTCTTTTAGTAAATAATAATAATAATAATTTTTTAAAACAATTATTTTTAATTACCAAATAGAATTAATTCAGATATAAATAATAAATGTTATATTAAATAAATAGGTAATATTACTATTTATAATAATAATAATAATATATTATTATTATTATTATTATTATTATTCAAAATTAGTCCCTGTTATACTAGTGTAGAAAAGTAATAAAAGGACCTATGCTCTTTTAAAATACTCAATTGCACCCATGTATTAAGTTTAATTTTCACCCATTCCACTTACTCGAATTTATATATATACATGTTATGGAGGAAATTACTCCATGCAGTATTTACTTATTAATAAATTTAGTAAGAGAAAAATTTATTTTAAAGTATATAAGTTATTAGAATAATAATAATTATTATATAAACATTAAAAATATAAAAACATTATGAACTATGAAATGATTTAATCAATTAACAAAAGAAAGAGAAAATTAAATTGTGATGATGTTTGTCTAAAAAGGAGAATATAAGGTATTTAAGCAATGTTTATAATAGTTTAAGAATTAATTTTGAACGTTTTGAGTTTTTAAAAATTTATGAAATTAAAAATAATATTTTGCTAAATATTAAATTTTATTGATATTAACTAAAATAGAAAATAGAAAGTTTAAAATTTATATATGTTAACTTATTTTTTTGTTGAGAGAACACTCAATTTGGTTTAAAGGATGAAATTATAATGTAATAAAAATATAAACTTTTAATTATGTAAGACAAATATTCAAATTAGAACGAATTAATGGATTATTATTATTATTATTATTATTATTTTAAGAATCAACAATAGAGTTTTAGTGGGAATCAAGCCATTCTTTCTCTTATACAATTAAAAACAATTTCTTTATATGTGAAAAATAGTTAATGGCATCAATATAAAACACAAAACAATCATATAATTGAGATAGTTAATAGTGCTATTCTATAAAACAAATCTGATGTTCTTCATTAGATGCTCTTTTCACGAATCCAAAGATTGTTGGTTGGGTTAATACAAGGGAAATTTACAAAAATCTCTCTATTTTTACATAAAATATATTTTCCTCTCTATTTTATTGTTCCGTTAACAAAAACCTCCTTATGTCTATTTTTTTGTTAAAATAACGGTTGAAGGACTAAACCGTAATTCTACGGGCCTTTTTGAAAAAATTAAAGAAATGAGGGATTGTTTTGAAATTTTTTCATCTCCTTCCTTGTTTCTTCAACCACAGCTAGCCTTAGCCGCCGCAGCCTCCTCCTTCGCCGCCTCCTACGCCAGAAGAACTGGAAAACTCGTCAGAATGAAGCTTCCAGCCTATTTCTGTCAATCTTCAACTGGAAAACATATGGAAAACCAAACAGAAACTAATCATCGGCACATCTTAACATTATCATTATTAAACAAAAACGGATTCGAAAAAAAAAATGAAATCAAAATAGATGAAGAAGGTAAACTGTAATCTGAAACTAATTTGAGATCAAAATGAAATGGATCAATTGCCGATTTGCGTTACAAAACTCTGTGATCTGATTTACAAATCTATAATCTGAAATTGATTCGAATATCAACATAAACTCAACGGACAATCGTCTGAGTTCAAATAGTGTTTGGTTTTATGGTTTTCAGATCTTTATTTGTCGTTTTTAGTCGATTTCCATCAAGCTTCATCTGAGCTTCCATTGTGCTTCGATTTTTTGTTCTTCGTTTCAAATTTGAGGTCAGATTTTTTAGGGATCTGGATTGGAAAACAAAGAGAGAGGAGGGATCTAGATTTTTTAGGGATCTGAAGAAAAGAAAATGAAAAAAATAAAAAAACCAAATTTCATTTCTGGTGGATTGAAAATATCAACAGGTTGATATTTCATAGGGAAAATATCAACTTCGGATCGAAAGGAAGAAGAAGAAGGAGGACTTCCATCGGTCTCAATTATGTCAACCGCAACCAACTCCGCCGCAGCAACAATCTGTACCGCCGCAATTCTTTCAGTCTCAAGGTGGTAGTATAAGAGATTATTGGGAATATTCACAGCTTTTACAAAGCAGCGGCAATTTGCATAGTTCCAATTTGTTAGAACAGATGATTTATAATCAACAAGTGGCTTTTTTACAACCCAATTTCTCATTTCCTACATTATCATCTTCTCAGCCCCACCAGTTTTAGCAGCAATAGTATTATCCTCTTCTTCTGCATCGTCTTCTTCATCTTCCTCTGCTTTTGGCCGATCAGCAATTGGGATATTTCCGACCCCAGCAAAATCATAATCAGCCTATAGTTTCTGATTTTCCGGTGCCGCCATGGTCAGATTCTACCCATTACCCTTCCTTTTCTAGTTAATAAAAAAAAAAAATTGATTACACAATTTTTTTTAAAAGCCATTAATTTTTTTCCTTAATTTTTCAAAATACTCCCTCATTTCTTTAATTTTTTCAAAAGGGCCCATAAAATTACGTTTTAATCTTTCAACCATTATTTTAACAGAAAAGATAGATATAAGAAGGTTTTTGTTAACAGAACAATAAAACAGGAAAGTTTTAGTCTAGAAAAAAAATATAGAGAGGAAAATATATTTTATGTAAAAGATAGGGAGATTTTTGTAAATTTCCCTTAATACAGTTTGCTAATTGCTACTGCTGAAAGTATATGCAAACAATAGGTTTTGCATTTTGGTACAACAATTACTTGATTAATTATGACAGTTTTGGGGAGTGTATTTTCTTCATTTAACTGGTTATGTTGAAAGATTCTCCAGGAAAGTCTACAATCTATGATTCTACAATTTATCATCATTCAACATCTACGGATACAAAGATTAATTCGCGTTTAATATTATATTGAATTAATACCTAGTAATTTACGGAGTAAAAGGTAAAGTTCAAACATAAAAGTGAAAAAGGAGAAGTCGTAAAATATTAAAATACTGACTCATAATGTCTAACATACCCTCTAGAAATAGAAAGACTATTGGATATTGTATATTTATTTTTTTTACACGTCAGCTTAACAGTCCAAATGCACAATTGCATTGGAGACCTTTTTTTTCCCCTAAATTTCTTTATTTTGCTTATTTAGCACTTTTATTAGAGAAATTCATTATGCCATTGGAGATGCTCTAAGCTTGACATTGATGAAATTCACAAATTCTTGAGTCCTCCAATGTCTTCTTTTGATTTGTTAGTTTAGGAAGAAAGATCTTTATGAATGAGATTCCTTCTTTGCAGGGTATTTTTGTTTCTAGATCTGCTAAGAGCATCTTTAATGCTAGGATGGATTTTGGCTGTTTTGGCATGTTTTAATAGAAGTTATTCAAGTAATTTGGATAAATTACGATATAGATATTTAACTATTTAAAAGGACTCTCCAATACTAGACATGCTACAATTAAATTAAGTGATTATTTATAATTATTTAAAAATAAAATTTGAATTATAGCTAAAATAGGAATTAGAATACGAGTACAACACCTAAATGGAAACAAATTTAAGTAGAAAAAGTAAAAATGCTGAGTCACGATGACTATTATACTTCATCTTCACATATTAAATAGAGGATTGGGTTGGAGAATTTTTTTTTTTTCAAACTTATACTTTAGCTTATATGACAACTAAAATTTAGCAATTCAAGATAGTATTGGAGATGCTCTAATTATGTTGCTGATATGTTATCTAAAACAGCTCATAATGAATCCAACATTAAGGAGTGGCTTGACCGACCTTGTAACGCCCCTTATAAGCTTACCGAAGTAGACCTATAAGAGAGTTACACGCGTAACTCCCCTTCTAAACCCACGTATGAGTCTAGAAGAAGCGTTACCATTCTTGGTTTGCAAGTCGGTAAACCTGCTTATGATATTTAATCATCCAAAGAATTCATTCACGACACCTTAACTAGATACGACTAATACATACAAATTCATACAATTACAATCATTCCAATTATCCCGAAATAATTTAATTACAAAACCATAACATCCCTAAATAGTTTATGTACATGCCGGACTATTACATACAAAAGAACCAAAACTATACCAAAAGGACAGGTCTGCTGTGCTGATCAACCGGCTGGCAAAACTATCTACACTGCTGCTTCTTCAACCTACGAGTTTAAACAGGTAAACTCGCTGAGCAAAACTATTGCTCAGTGAATGCTTTAACCGAAGTTCATATAACATAGAAATATGTTTAAAAACATTAAATAAATCTTAACAACCTTTAAAGAAAAGAATAAGTAAGTAAATTGGAAAACTGTTCATACAAGGTACATTCTTTGCTCTAGTGGCTTTAAAAGAACACAAGAATAAGATAGAGGCTTGTCTTATCTTAGGGTACCATAATACCCGCTCTTCTTTTGAGTTGTTTGTTGCATGGAGAAAGAGTACCATAATACTCGTAAATAATTTTTCATTGAAAAATTGGGGTACCATAATACCCAAGATTCATAATTTCCGCGGTTTCTAACCCTACGATGCATCGCAGTCTTATCTCTAGTGTTCTAAGGCGAGCCACGTGAGCAATTAAAGCAAATAATCATTCATAGGATCAATATTATATTATGCTTGTCATTTGATATTCATTCTCATTTAATTCTCCTAATAATATTTCCCGTATTCATATCTCATTATCATAAAGAATCACAAGGTTTTAAAAATAAATTCATTCCGTTCGAATCTCATAAAGTTTCATTTGAAAATCTATCTGAAAAGCGGTGACCGTCGCGCGCGCTACTTAGGTCGCGGACGCGGGGCCTACATCTTCCGTTATGGTCGCGGTTGTGACCGTCACAGGTTGTGTGATAGTCGCGGTCGCGCTGAAAACATAGGGAAGTCGTGCGCGCGAAGAACACAAGGTATGTGACTGTCGCATGCGCGGCTTATCCTCGAAATTCCCCTGTCTCCCCACATAGTAGTCGCGAGCGTGACAATTACACCGAGGCGTGACTGTCGCGAGCGCGACACCTGGGCGAGCAGACGGGATTTTGTGCATTTTCAAATTCAACTTTCAACCAAATTGTAACACTTAAATTCCAAATCATAACTCACAACCAATACATTCAATAAAACTTATCTCAACAAAGAGATCGAGGAAATCATGGCATTTGTCAACCCTTTTATGAAATTAACTCAATATACAAAGATTTAAAGAAACCAAAATAAACTTTAAGGAAAAAGATGGTTAAAGCATCAAACCTCAATTGGTGAGCTTCCACTAAGCTCAAGCTACCTCTTTGCCCTTGTCTATACCCTTAACTTCCAAATCTAACAATTAAATACAAATGCTCTTAGTTTACATTCAAGAGATTATATGAAAACCCTAGCTAACCCAACACATCGAGGATTTTCCCCCCTATTCCAAACCTTAGCTTGATCTAACACATTCTACTTAATCTAACAAGATACCCTCTCAATTCCTACTTGATATGGTACAAAATCTAACTCAACTCAAAAGAAGTTAAGCTTTACCTTTTGGTCTTACCTCTACCCTTAGCTTCTTTTTAACCAATTTGATACACAACTTAACATGCTCCCTTGAATCTTGTGATGGGGCCGGCTAGAGTGGGAGAAGGAGTAAAAGTTGATGAGGATGGTGGTAGATGATGAAGTTGAGAATGACAAAAGAGAAAGAGAAGGAGGGAGACGTTGGAGCTTAGGAGAAGAGAAGAAATTTCTAGATTTGTGTAGATGGGTGTGGGTGGAATGAATTTAAATGTTTAAATTTGGTTCTATGGGCTTAGCCCATATTTAAATCATTTTCCTACTTAATTTTGCTAAGGCCTAACTCACATATACATATAACACTCACTTTTCTTTATAAATTCTAGGCCCATCACATCAACCATAAGCCCAAGTCTCATAAGTCCAGCATTAGCTAACAATTAGAGGTTTTACCTTAACTCTTGGGAAATGCTAGCTCGTAATCGAGATCATCTTCGATGATTCTAAACCTCGAGATCCGGAGCTCCTATAGAAAACACTGTTAGCTAAGGCAAACTCTAAAAATACTAACTATTGAGAAAATGGGATGTTACAGACCTCCTGTAACATCCCTTAACCCGACCATTTACAGCCGAATTAAGACGTGCCACATTACATATTACATGTCATATTCTATCTATATTACAAAATAAGAGTATTTTTTTTTTAATCTACAAGTTTTATACTAGATTTGTTCGTGCTGACTTCACCATTACAGTATATGCCAACTAAGTTCTTCGGGGCCACATGCTATTTGACAGTTCCTGTTTCCTTTCACATCTTTCGGAGACCTACAAGTTCAGAATTAACCAAACTTGCTGAGTGATAACGCTCAGTTGATACTTTAACTAATGAAAAGCATAAATAATTTAAGTGCACATGTATAATTTAAACCAATATTTAAATCACATAATATAATAAATTGCTTCATTCAAAATCTTACTTGATTAGAATCTTAATCAATTCTTATCCTAATCTATCTTTTAATTATTCTGTAAATAATTGGTGAATTTACATTTAATTTAACTTTAATTACACTTAATTTGAATTTTATTTACTTGGGTATATATTTAGTATACTATGGTTTATTAATGTTTAATGGTTTATTATATATTTACTAATAGTTTATTGGTTTAATACGGGACTACGATGGTTTATTTCTCTAATTACACATCGTCGATAAAATCTACAGACTGCTATTAACAGTAAGAATTAACTTGATTTATTTATAAACATCGACTTAGACTTTTTTTTTTTTACAGACGGTAAAATTATAAATATTGGACTGTTACACCTCCTATTCTAATTGCTGAGTTCTTTACCAATCAATAAGAAGAATTTAAATCTTTTCTTCCAAAAAAAAAAAATTCAGGAGTGATATTTTATTTCATATTTATAATTTTTATTAATTAATTATTTTATTTAATTGATATTTGAATTATAATAAAATAATAATAAATCTTAATTTTATTGTGTGATATTATTTTAATTATAAAATTAATTAACTAATTAATTCTTTTTCTAAAAATTAGAATATAATATATTATTAATAAAAATTAAATTTCTCTCTATTTGGAAATATTAATATTATATATTAATTAATCAATTAATTTTTCCAACTAAAATTTACTTATAACAAAATAATAATAAGTAAATTCTAATCATATTCTACAAAATAATATCATTTTAACTTATATTTATAATTTTTCAATATTGAATTATTTTATCTTATAATATTGAAGTTAGTAATAAATTTTATTTTATTTAAAATACCTTTTTATTACAAGATCAATTAATTAATTAACTTTTCTAATAAAGTCGATTATATAAAATAATAATAAATAAATTTGAATCACATGCTATTAAAAAATTTATTTTAATTTATATTTATAATTTATTTTTACTAATAATTGTATTTTTTATTAGAGTTAAAATTTATTTTTGACTAATAATTATAATTTTTAATTTCATATGAAATATAGTTTAAAAGAAAATATTTTCAAGGAAATAGTAATTCTGTAAATTTATTATAAAATTATTAATAATTTATTCAACTAATTTGAATGACAATATCAGAACAAAAAATAATAAATTTAAATTACATTTTATCTTGAAATATTATACTAAAATAAAAATATATACCGAATAGTATTTACCATCTGTTACTTTTATCCATATAAGCAGGAACAAAAATTATTTAGAGATTTCTTTGCTAAAAGGCCTGATACTCAAGAAAAGT
>CATIWJ010211952.1:0-15925 GCA_949640765.1 Croton laevigatus | reverse complement strand
AAACAGCAACTACATCCTTAATATAATCCCAAGTTCCCATTTCTTCCTTGAAAGCCAATAAGTGGAAAAGAGAAGGCAAAATGCACCCAAGACAAACACAAACACTGCTTCCAACCAAAGACAAGAAATCTGCAAAATTTGGTACTAAAATAGCATATAAACTCACTGTTAAAACCACCAACCATCTTAACCATACGGAATAGTTAGAATTGCATAATCTTCTTTCTGCAATTTCATAAACAGGGTTCATCATCAAAGGGAAAGTGAAGAACAGATTTATACACAAACCAAATTGCAAATCAAACCAGGTCCCAAATTTGTTGTTATAATATCTTGGAAAAATTACTCTGATACCATTGAAGTTTGGCTTAATGATGATTTTACCATAATATTTTGACAAAATTGCTCTAGCATACCCAACGTTTGGCCTAAATTATTAAAATACCACCGCGTCATTAGTTTTAACGTTTGACAGTTGAAAAAATTGCAAATTAACCCCTCAAGTTGATTTGGATTTTCATTTTTATCTTTTTTGGGTTTGACCATTGAAAAAATTACAGATTGGCCCCTGAAATTGATTTGAATTTTCATTTTTATCTTTTTTACAACTTTGGTGCTCAATTTCATTACACTTTGAATTTTTTTGCTAACGACACCACTTTCACACTTAATAATCGTAAAATTAGAATATAAAAATTAACTAAAAATTCTTAATTTGGTAAAATAAAAATAAAAACCATTATTATTATTTTCAACATTTTTTGAAATATAGTTTTTTGTCCTTATATTTTAATTACGTCTTACATTTTTGTACTTTTGTTAAATAATGATTAATATTCTGTTAATTTTTTAAATAATTGACTTTACTCCTTTAATTATATAAATTTAATTAATTAATTGCTTTTTAATGAATATATACTAAATTATAACTTTATAATTTAAAAAAAAAAAAAAAGAAATGTGAATTGCATGCCTATTGCCGAACAGTGACCTACATCTTCTTAGATCTGGATTCACCGGAACCTAGCCTTTTTATCTCTCAAAAAACTAATATCTAATGTAGCCTATTTCCCATGAAAAACATAGCAAAGGTTTAGAACAGCTATAAAAAGATGGAAACATGTCTTGATCTTGGAACTATCAAAAACAAAAAGATGACAGTATTTTAAAACTAATTATAAAGGAGCTTATGCACATAAATCTCTCAACTTAACAATGCCATGCCAATATGATAAAACATACTATTTAAAACTAAATGTAAAAATGTCTATCTTGCAAATCCGAAGGAAAAGGATGAAAAAAATAATTAATTAATTTAACTACACTGTTCTATACAAAATCCGAACTGTTTGTTTGTTCTCTTTTATTTTTCCCACTACAATTTTAGCTTCAAACATCAAAACAAAAGAATTGGGACAAGTTCAGGGACGTCTAAATCACAAACACGTTATTGGTAAAATATAGAGTATATTATACTTAAGTGACAGACTAAATAGAAAAAGACCAACTGCTTTTAGACATGTAGAACACCTGTGGTGTTGGAGAGGGAGGAGCTGCGTCCATAGGAGAAAGCATCATAGCTTTATGTGCCAACTTATAGAGAGCTACAGCTCCATCAAGTTGCTGCTTTGGATTTGTAGAGCCAAGAAGCCCAAGCAGTAATTGCAATCCTGCATTTTGGTGTATATGGTAGTTGTTTTGGTGGCAAAAAACTAGTTTGAGTGTTGTATGTTGTGATTTTTTTGACTGAAATTAAAATACAAGGACAAAAAGGTTTATTTTAAAAAATGCAGGGGAAAAAAAAGTGTATTAGGTGATAATATAGGGATAACACTATAATTTTTTCTTATTTTAATGTCTACAAAAAAAAAAGTTAGTAACAATTTTTAGTTACTAAAAAGTCTATTTCAAAAAATGTTGAAAATAAAAATAGTGATTTTTTATTTTTATTTTTATTTATCAAATTAAGAATTTTTAGTGAATTTTTGTTTTCTGATTTTACAATTATTAAGTGTGAACATCGGCAAAAAAATTTAAAGTGTAATGAAATTGAGCACCAAAGTTGCAAAAAGGATAAAAATGAAAATTCAAATCAACTTCAGGGGCCAATCTGCAATTTTTTCAATGGTCAAACCCAAAAAAGATAAAAATGAAAATCCAAATCAACTTGAGGGGCCAATCTGCAATTTTTTCGACGGTCAAACGTTAAAACTAACGACGCGGTGGTATTTTAGTAATTTAGGCCAAACGTTGGGTATGTTAAAGCAATTTTGTCAAAATATTGCGGTAAAATCGTCATTAAGCCAAACTTCAATGGTATCAGAGTAGTTTTCCCTAATATCTTTTGTTTCTTCATCATCAAATTTGTTGTTATAATATCTAATGCAGAAACAAATAGAAATACACAAGTTCAAAGAAGCTTGCTTTATCAATTTTGCAATTAAAGATACATTGGTTAAGAAAATTACACTACCCAAAATCAAGGCGGGAAAAGCTATATTCATAGGCATGCTTATATTATTGAATACCCATTACAGAATCCAATGCACGACAAGTGTTTGAAAAAAATCCCAAGAGAAAAAAAAGTTCTTTCTTCAAAGACCAAAATGGTTCTATGTAGTACAAGCAAAGAAAGCAACACAGATAACCTCGTTTAGCAAGAACTCACATGAACCATTCGACCTGCAAACAAACTGAGATCCGATGACAGTGCAAGGAGGGAAAGAAAGAGAATTATCTGGAGCGGTAAGTTTATGGTAAGTGGAGAATCGAGAAGAAGGAAGCGTAAGAGACTTTGAAAAGGGGAAATAATAAGCCATGGGTAGGACAAGGTCATACTGCCGAAGCAGACATGGTAGAGAGGATCGACGGAATCAGTCTCCATGTACTTTACACGATATTTTTCGAAAGCTCTCTACAGTGATTTCTTGGCGTTGTAGATCGATAGCATTGGTTTAATGTGTCCAGGAACCTCCTTCACTTTCAAACCCTCCATACGCACAATATCCAGAAACCAGATTAGTAATTACTCTAGAGAAATGAAGGAAAGAGACGAAGAATAGAATAAAACAGAGAAGAAGGAGGTTTTGGGAACCGGTAGCTTTCGAGATCAAGATTGAATTTGAGAGAGCTTCTGATTCTGGAGAATAAATTGCTAAGATGCTTGAGGAGGGCATTCTTGGTATTAAATAAAAAATTTCACTGGTAAACCCGAAATTTGGACAGAAAACCCGTTTCAAATGGACGGAAGGAGCTTTTTGTTAACGTTTTTAAAAATCAGGGAGGTTTTTGTTTCTTTCACTAAAATATAGGGAGTTTTTTTTGTAAATTTCCCTTTTTTTTCTTTTTCAACTTTTACAAGGCATAATAGGGGCGGAGAATGAGTTAGAGATAGAGAGGGAGAGAGCTGATGATTAATTCGAGTGAGGTGTGTTCCACGCTCATCGCACCAATGAAAGTCTCTAAAAATATATTAGTCTGGATTGAGGCTAGCATTGGCCTTATATATGAAGTCTAGGGTTGTCCTATAGCTATCTTGTCTAATAGAATTCTTTAAGCCTGTTGAATTTTAGAGCCCAAACGACATCTAGATTCTTGGGGCCCATCAACCTAGCTTGGTAAAGTGGTCGAAGTCGCAAAGGCGAACTCTTTCCTTGACCTGGTGAGGGAGACCTCTCCCTTTGAAGGGTCTTAGATATGGAGAAGGCTTAGAGATAGAGGTAGAGGTCCAAGTAACCTAAGGAGGCCAAAAGCATTTTCAAGCCCTCAAAGTATACCTCATTTTCACATAAGGCCCCTTGATGAAGTAATAGCAATACTAAGCCCCTAAACTATCTGCGTGAATTACATGAAGCCCTTATTTGACAGAGTTAAAATCGCGTGTAATTCAAACAAACGGTGAGCGCATGAAGGACTTCGTAATGTATTTCGAGGCCCTCAAACTTTATCAATTTTTTACATAAGGCCCCTCGGCGAAGTAATAGCAATATTAAGCCCCTAAACTTACAAAAAGTTATACACGGACCCCTTATTTAACAGATCTAATAGTGCGTGTATAACAAACTAATGGGAGGCGCGTTAATGGATGTGCAAACTACAAAACGACGTCGTTTCGAAAGGGATTAAGGAAAAAAAAAATTATTTCCTCCATTCTTCTAAACATAGTCATTTTACTTCTTCATCATCATTACCACACAACCACCATCACCACCACTTTCTGCCTCTCTCTTCATCATCATCACCTCACCACTATCACGATGGTGGTTGGAATATCAAAGCAAATTAGCAAAGAACTTTCTAATTTTCAATTGAAAATTAACTAAATAGCCAAAAAAATAGAAAACGCAAACTGATTTCTTGCCAGTATTGTAGTATGATTTCTTGCCCGCGACTTGAAAACCTTAGCGGTGGCAGGGCAGGGGTGGGGCTGAATTGAAGACCTCTGGCACGAACCAGGTTTAGCTACGTCCCTAAGGAGCAATGCATATTATTATTATGTTTGGAGTGAGAATTTGAATCTAATCTATAAATTATACTAAAGTAATGGTGAGAAATCAGTTTGCATTTTCTATTTTTCCGGCTATTTTGTTAATTTTCAATTGAAAATTAGCAAGTTCTTTGCTAATTTGCTTTGATTTTTTGGCTACCATCATAATGGTGGTGGGGTGGTGATGAAGAAGAAGAGAGAGGCAGAAAGTGGGATTGATGGTGGTGGTGTGGTGATGATAATGAAGAAGCAAAACGAATACGTTTAGAAGGATGGGTGAAATATATATATATTTTTTTGCTTAATCCCTTTCAAAACGATGTCTTTTTGCAGCTTGCACATCCATTAACGCGCCTTCCGTTAGTTTGTTATACACACGCCGTCAGGTCTGTTAAATAAAGGGTTCATGTATAACTTTTTTATAAGTTTAGGGGCTTAATATTGCTATTACTTCGTCGAAGGGCCTTATGTAAAAAATTGGTAAAGTTTGAGGGCCTCGAAATGTATTACGAAGTCCTTCACGCGCTCACCATTTGTTTGAATTACACGCGTTTTTAACTCTGTCAAATAAGGGCTTCGTGTAATTCACGCAGATAGTTTAGGGGCTTAATATTGCAATTACTTCGTCGAAGGACCTTATGTAAAAATGATGTATACTTCGAGAGCTTGAAAATGCTTTTGGCCAACCTAAGGACGACCACCTCTACTTGGTTATGTGAAGCATCTCTCTCAAGACCTCTTGAAAGATCACCTTTTGGGGAGGTGGTCTACATGACTTAAGACTCTAACTCTCCTTTTTCAAAAAAAAAAAAATTTTTTTTCCCCTCCATTTAGGATTCCTAATTTAGTGTCAAAAAAATTAATAAAAAATATTTTCTTTTTTTTTTCTTCCTCTCTAATTTTCCAATTTTTGCATCCAAACATAAAAGAAAATTCTTTGCTTTCATGAATATTTACTTGCTTTATTAAGGGCATGCTAGGGTTACATGTTTTAATTATTTGATTATCTGCTGATTATTTGCATCGATTTTATTCTTGAGATTATTTAAAAAAATATTTTCGCTTATGCATCATATCTATTTTTTGCATTTGATGAGTCATCTGAGTTGATATTGATTAAACCTCTGGACCGTAAAGTAGTGTGTATCCTAGATAATCCATTTGTGTTAGGGACAACAGTGAAAAGCTTCCAATCCAAATGAGTGACTCCACCTGATCCATTTAGGTGGTAAGATGATTAGCAATGCTGCTAGACCGATGAGTAATTCCATATTGTACACGTGGTTAGGTATGGCTTTTCTAGCTAGATGGGACCCTTTTGCCCAGCCACCCTTGTCATACATATAGTGCCCTCTCCCTCTATTAAGGCAAGAGCGATTCCTCTCTAGACTAAATAAGGCGACCTTACTCTGTATCCAAGTAGAGGCGACCTCCCTTTAGAATAAATATGGAACAACCACACCCTTTGAGGGATCCCAAATACGGAGGATACTTACATTTACCTCTGCCAATTACTTTTTCAAAGCCTTCATCATAGCCCCAATAGCTTAGCTATAAATGTCTGATATGAAGAGCCCAACGTGGTTCCCCAGCTTTGTGTTTGCCTTCTTTGTTGTATGGAACCACTACCTTTGAATCTTTTCCCATAGAATTGGTATCCTCCAGAACTTGGGGGATGCTCCCTTTTATACTGAATTCGTTGATGTTGGTTTCTTTGATTTATTTGCACCTTTACAATAACTAACGCCTTAGCTACAAATCTCGAGAATTGAGTAAATTTCGAAGCAACTAATTGTAATTGAATGTCATCATTAAGTCCCTCTAAAAACTTTTGACATCTTTCATCTTCCCCTTCTATAAACTTTCTTTCATACCTATTGAGGCTGGTAAACTTTTTTTCCTACTCTGACAGTATCATCCTCTGCTGCCTCAAGTAAATAAATTCATTTTTCTTTGCATTTAGTTAAGATTCAATGATATACCTTTTCTTGAATTCACTTTGGAAAAACTCTTAAGGCCGTTTTTCTGGTGAAACCTGTTGTTGTGCGGTATCCCACCATACAAATGCCTCTTCCACTAAAAGAGACGTAGCATAGACTAGCCTATCTTATTGTGTGCATCTCAATTGATTTAGCTCAAATAGTACTATCTAACCAATATTTAGCTTCCTTAGATCCTTCCTCACAACTATCTCTAAAATCCTTTGCTCTGTATTTTCTTAACTTTTCTATCGGTGATTTTCTTTCTCTTTCGATAACAGCGGGAATCATACACGTCATTTGTTGAAATGATGTTGCTATTTGCCTTCTGGGCTAAGTGCCTCGGCTACAGTTGGCTTTGGTACTTGTTCATAAACTTCCTCAATAGCTATAGGTACAGAGGCGTGCAATTCCACCTCTTCATATATTGCCCTATGCGATTCTTGTAACATTCTACAATGTAGTAAGAAAAATAGTAGTTTGCTTAGTTTGACACATCACATTTCTTATATGGCATGTACATTTTTTATGATTAATTGCCTAAGAATGGCTAAATTGGAGATTTGATACCACTAAATGTAACACCCACACTCAACCTAAGAAATAAGCCAAGTTGGAATGCCACATTGGGATGTATGAGCTGCGAATGTCTATACTTAGCTATTTGATTAGTAAAACCGTATAAAAATTTTGCTAAAGTTTCCCCTATAATTTAAGGTCTCAAGTGTTGCCAAAACAAGTTTTAAGTTTTTCAAAACATTTTTCTTCAACCAAATTCAATCAAAAACATTCCCAAGTAAGTCCCCTTTATGTCCTCAACAACAACTTGCAAGGAAAATTTACACTTCTATAATAATACACTTAAGAAACAAGTACTAATATTATCTTATTGCTTTTACAATAGTACAAGGTATATACTACATTATATAAATTATAAACTTTAAATTATCTTCAAGTTAGCTATAATGTACATGCCATTGCTATAATAAAATCTAAAGTCCTACTCGAGAATGTGTTGACAAACTGTAGATACTGTTGGAAATAGCCTTTACTATTTACTACCTACAAGTTAGACATGTAACTCGCTGAGCAACTACTTGTCCAGTGGATACTTTAACCATTGCAAAATAAAATAGAATGCATAAAATATAGAAAATAAAGCATTCCTTATAAAAATCATAACACATAAATATATTAAAAATGCAATTCAATTAGTTAGTTTAACTTTATTCATTTATTCCACTCTACTGGTACTGGTAGAACGTTAGACAATAAGTATTTGCACATAGCCATAGCTACCATGAATAATTAATATTCACTATTTAAACATAGCCGTAGTTACCCTGAATAATTAATATTCAATTTTTACATGTAGCCATAGCTACCTTGAATAATTAGTATTTAGTATTTACAAGTAGCCGTAGCTACCCTAAATAATTCATATTCAATATTAATCATAATCATCATTGGCCGCAATTACAACAACAATCATGAGCAGTACAGTAATAATCATATTGTATGATACATCAGAACTTTATCACTACGGTTATTACCTGACCAGGTGAAGCATTTGTCATTTTATCTCATTTACCACTCACTTTTCACTTTGTGTTTATAATTTCCATAATGCAAGTTTTTCTCGGTTTGAATATCTTTGGTTGCATTTCTTTCTCTTTATCACTCTTTTTATGCTTATCTATGATATATAAAATCAATATGTACTAAAAGAAATAAGAAAGAAACATGTTCAAATGTGTATTTTACCTTCTAAAATTACTTATTAGAGATAGCTTATGCTACCTATGGGTGTAATGCCTGCTACCCTGACTTTCAGGCAATCTAGTTCATTTTTGGGGCTACAGCATGCGCTACTTTTGTGTCTCACACAGTACTTCAAAAATTTAGAATGCGCACTTTTTACCATTTTAGCCATAACTTTCAATTTATAAGTCCAAAAGAGGTTGCTCAAAATCTTATGGATAGCTAACACATAGAGCTACAAAAATTTCTTGTACCACTTTTCAAAATAAGGTTATTCTCCTAGGTAAATTTTGAGTTGAAGTCATGAGACAAAATTTATATCAATTTATTACTCATGCTAAATTTTGCCATCTTTGAAAATTCATTTCACTTTTCAACTTTAATACCTTTATCATTTAGATTTTCATGCATAAACATATTTTTAGTATTTAACACAAATTATAAAAATAAATAACACATAAACAACAAGCTTAAGGAAACTCAAAATTTGAAAACAATGGTTAAAATACCAAACCTTTTACTTCCTTTTTTCTTTTTTGTTTTTTCACTTTCTTCTTTTATTCTATCTCTTTTCCTTTCTCCTTTGCCTTGTCTTTTTGGTTTCCTTGAATTCAAGCTTTTTCTTCTAAAATATTGTTTAAAACTTAAAAATTTCCCTTCATATTTGTTGATAATGGCCAAGATTTTTGGTGAATGAAAGAGAGGAGAGCTTTTGTGTTTCTTTGTGCATGTATTCTTCAAATTTCAAGAACAATAATCCTTTTATATTTCTATTTTTCATTTAATTAATTAATTTAATTTTAAAGGGTTAGGATTAAGCCAACCTAAATTAATTTAATGGCTAGAATTTAGCCAATTGCCCTCTACCTTGTTCTCTTTCTTAAAATGGTGCTTACCTTTACTTTTATGTTCGAATTAGTGCTTTGGGTGGAAAAGACCAAAATACCCTTTGTTGGAAATTCTTCCGTAACCTTTTATACTCGCATTTTCGAGGAAAACTGTGTTACACTGTTGCAACCAATTAATCCAAAGAACACACTTTTAACCTCAAACATATATATGTTATTAAAGACTTTTGAAACTTTTTTCAAAATTACCTTTAGGTCCCTAACTTTTGTAAAATTTCTCTCTTTAGGTCTCGGTGCATCCGTAGGACTTTTTTAGCTTACTGAGTCCTAGATCACTTTCAAAAAATGTGCAAATTAGTCTATGATGACAAATGGAATACTTAGATGTATGTACATTAGGTCATGACAGTTCAAGCTACAGTTTCTAAAGAGTCAGCTTTTTCCTAGCTATCTATTTGGAAATTAAATGTTCCAAGAAAGCTGTAAATGTTTCTTTAGAAAATGTTAAGGAAAGGGTTAATAGTTGGCAATATTCTTATTAGGAGAATGCCTATATGTCAAGTCAATGTGAGAATGAAAGCCATTTATTTTCCATTGTCCTTTTGCGCAAGCACTCTGGTTTTCATATCCTTATGGCTTGCATACTGAATGCATTTCAAGATCCTCCTAACTTTGCTATTGTTATCTCTAATGTAGGTTTTTAAGAAAATAGGGAAAAAACAGGAGGGGATTGTTTTGGTGGCGTTCATTCGTTGGCAATTATGAAAGGCTAAAAATAATATTGTTTTAACGATAGTTAGTCTACAATTTATTAAGTTTTATAGAGAGCCATTCATGATTGGTCTGAGTTTTCTATGCTACAGAATGACAAGTCTACAATGGTGTAGTCGAGTTGGTATAATGTTGTTCAATCTCAAATGCAACATTGGGATCCATATCCTTCCATGTTCTTGAAGCTAAATATAGATGCACTAATTGATAGGAATAAAAGATTAGGATCCATAGCCTTTGTAGTTCGTGATTCTAATTCTAAAGTTGTGGATTAGAGTGTGCAATAATTTCCTTTTGTTCAAGATACTTTTTTATTAGAAGCTATGGCAGTTAAGTGTGCTTTGGGGCTTTGCAGAATGAAAGCTTAGGAATGGTTTTAATTGAAACTGATTGTAAGGCAGTTGTGATACTATTCAAGGAAAATATGAAGCTCATTATTAAGTCCGGATGTGCTAGACGATATTAAATTGCTTGCAAGTGTGGGTAATTTTATTCCTTATCATTATGTTCCCAGTATTTGTAATCAAACGCTCATCTATTGGCTAGAAATGCTTTGGATAGATGTTTTATTTTTAATAGATGGGCACAATGGAATTTGATACAATGTAATTATGTTTAATCATTTAATGGAATGAAATATCTATGTTAAAAAAAACTCAAAGAAATACTATTGTATCTCATAAGCTTTTATAGCATTATTTTGGTTTTGATTTTTTCTTAGGTGTTTATCCTTTTTTAACCTTGAAAAAACAAACCATGTTTTTTTTTACTTTGAAAATGGTGATAAAACACCTTGGATGATCAGTGTAGAACTAGTAGGTTTTAGAAAATGATTTTAGAGTCGCCACTCATTAGGGAAACAAATTATAATTTCTATGAAAACCTTTTAATTGACTCTATTCTAATTTTATAAGGCATGGTCTAATCCAAAGATTTTAAGGCAAGTGAATAAGTTATGCCGTTTAGGATTTATACCTAAAAGACGCCAAAATTTACTAAACTCATCTAATGACATTTAATCTGTCTAAGTTAATTTTATTAAAGAAATTAAGTTATTGATCTTATTTTGGTCAAACGAAGTCGTAAACACTATTTGGGAAAACTATTTTTATATTCTTTTGCTCCTCTTCTATTTGCTTTTTTACAACAAAAAATCTTAAAACGAAGGAAGAAACCCTAATCATATGATTTTAGGAAGAAATAAAGCATAAATAGAAGAAAGGGCAATAGAAACCCTAAAATTGAAATTGATGAAGATATTGGAACTTATCACTACATATTGGAACATTAGGTTTATGAATCAAAAATATTTTTAATGATCTTTACATACTATAGATCACTTTATAACTTTTTAAATTTCTAATCTACGAGTCGAAAAGATTGGGGTTTTTACAGATTGGAGCCATTTCGTGAATCACTCAACCTTTGAACTACGAGTCAAAAAAATATTGAGTATCGTTACATACTGGAGAACGCTTGGTGAGTTTTTTTAACTTTAGTTTTATGAAACGGAAGGATAGTGGAATTGATATGAAGAAAAGTTACGATTCAGGACAAAAATCAAAGATTTAGAAGTTTAAGCCATGAATCACAGAAGAATCGAATATGTAACACCTCATCTCGACCCACAAATAAGTTCAGATGGGATGCTATATTTCTTATCACATCCTTGTATGTCATATACTTTGTTAAAGGTTACAATTCTAATTTATTTATACATTAATAGCATAAGTATAATTACATTAGAACTAATTATTTTACATTTTAGTATTCTACTGAGGAAATTAATAGCATATAGTCTAAACATATCTATAGTGTACATGCTGCCTATCTAAAGGAAAGGTCAAAAACTACCTAAATGGATGATGAGGAGTTTGCAATTGTCGTGGCTCAGAATCTTCTATCGACTACCTGCGAGTTAAAACACTTAACTCTGTTTTAACTAGCTGAGCAAATTGTACCTAGTTGGTACTTTAACTATTGCAAAGCATTTATAGTTATAAAAGAAACAAATAATAAATATGAAAACACAATTTATGAATAAATCATTTATCAACCAAATGAGAAATATGAAAACATTTATCATATGAAACAATAAAATTATAATTTATTTAACTCGCTCCGCTGGCACGGGTAGAACAGCACATGATAAGGCTTGGGTTTACTATTCGGTCATAGACCGTAGACATAGCTATCTTGAATAACTATCATTTGGGCCATAGATCGTAGCCACAGCTACTTCCAATGGTTTTATCATTGTTAAGATCATTTGGGTCATAAATCGTAGTTGTAACTACCTCAATGATTTTATCAATATCATAATCACATCACATTTCTCAATTCACAAGTAGTACTGCACAGTTTCACCGTATAATGCATCATACCCTTATCACAAGAGTTCTTCCTGGCCAAATAGAGCATTTCATATTTCGCAATCTCTCACATTTCAATTCACAATCATATAATGCAAAATCATTCATCAACATATTACAAGTTCTTGTTCTTACTTTCTCCCTTTTCATCATTTTTTTTCCATTGCTTTAGATCATTCTATCAAATGCCATGTTTAGAAATTATGTACCATCTCTCAAAGTCCGAAAGCTTGCTTCATAGGTAGTAAGTTTTCAAAAATACAGTAGCATAAGGGTCACGCATAAGATGAGGTGTCGTGCTCGCGAGCCTTGTGCCAATGCAAACTGTCGCACGCACAATGAACTCATCGCGTGCGAGAAAAAGTCCTCGGGACAGGCCTGGATTTCTTCATGCACCCAAGAAAAATCCCTTTAGAACTCAACCGGAGACCTTCGTGTGCTCACCATCCTTAGTCGCGCTTGCTATGCCCGTCTTGCTCTACAACGAAATGTCATGGACGAGACTAAGGCTAACAATCCCTCTATTTTTGGCTTCTGTAGAGGCGTCTCGCACACTAGCATGCGTCACATGCGCGATGCTACTCTGCTTTATCCAGAATCACTATTTTTTCTTTTACTTCCTAACCATATACTTATATTGAATTTTTACACACTTTTTAAGACTGAAAACACATAAGACACAACAAAACAACAAATTTTTTAAAGATTAAAACATTGAGAGCAATAGTTAAAGTACCAAATTTTTTTACTTCCTTTCTTCTCTTCACTCAAATTTCTTTTCCTTTATCTCTTCCTTTTTCCTCTTCAATTCCTATAGAGCATAATTTATATTAAAACCGTAACCATATCCAAAACTCTTTCTCACCTCTCTTCTTTGCACTTATTTCTTCTCTCCTTTACCATTGGCTACCTTAACCTCTCATTATCTACCAATTATCAATATATACTTTATCTTTCCATCAATTTTTTTCTTTCATATCTTAAGGCTTACCTAGCATGTGAAAGAACTAAGAATAAATATAGCATTTTCACTTTGAACTTAAGCTTTTTCCTTAGAAAAACTTGTTGGAAGTTTGGAAATTTCCTATGCTCTTCAAAGAATGATGGCTGGCTGAAATGGGAAGGAAAAGAGAAGGAAGTAGCTAAAGTGGTTCTTGAAAATTCAAGAACTCCCTTTTTATATTGTTCAATTTTTGCTTTATATAATTAATTAGCTTTGGATGGGTAATCTAACCCAAATGACTTAAGGGCTAAGATTAGTCCACTTGCCCTCAACTTTATGCTTTTATGCTTAGTGCTTGCCTTTATTTTTATATCCAATTTGGTGCTTGGATGGTAAATTACCAAAAGGTCCTTCGTCGATAATCCCTTTGTAACTTTTTGTACATACATTTTTGAAAAATTTCATGATGCGCTGTTGTGATTGATTTGATCTTGAGAACACATTTTTGTCTTCAAAAATAGGTGTTACTAAGAACTTTCGAACTTTTTCAAAGATTATCTTTTGGCCCCTAATCTTTGCAAAGATTTCATTTAGGTCCATAAGCGTCTGTTGGACATTTTTCATGCACCGAGGGCTCATTTGTTGGGAAAATATTGTTATTTTCCTGTCCTTCAGACCGTCTTTAAGTAAGAATAAGTGAGAAAAAAATAATTACCGAGAAAATTAAAGAGAAAAAAACACAATAATTTAACGTGAAAAACTTCTAAAATGAAGAAAAACCACGGTCGTTGCCTAACGACAACCAAGAAAAATATTTACTATGTGGCAAATTATTACAACCACAACTACAAAATATTTTTCTAACCGACACCCAAAATACTCCAAAATATTTATACTCTAAGAAACTTCAAGAGATTCTATCTCTAATTCCTAATATAAATATTTATAAGTGACTTTGGTGTGTTCTAGTTCTCAAATGAGCCTGCTTCCTCTTATTTATAGGAAGCAAACTTTGTAAACCACCTTGTATAGCTGTTTGTAGGTTGTATTTTGCTTTGTCAACTTGAATTGCAAATTAAAAGGTCTTCTTCCTTTTTCCTTTACGCGGGTCCCACTATCCAACAACTTCTAGTTGTCTTCACCGCCATACAACTTGCCTCTTCTCTTCTTTTTTTTTTTAACATATGGGCATGACCTATACCATTATCTCAAAATTTCAATTCTATCATTATCGACTCTTAACTGCCTACACATCATTGCCTACTTGTATCTCGGGGCGTGACAGTTTTATCCCTTTATGTTTAGGTTTCGTTTCGAAACTTATTTATCAGAAAATATCTGCGGATATTGTTAGTGCATTGTTTCTTCTCTTTCCCATGTAGCTTCTTCTAGCTTATGGTTTCTTCATATGATTTTGACTAATGGAATTCTTTTGTTCCGCTGTTCTTAGTTTCTCCAGCAAGAATCTTTATTGGTTCTTTTTTTAATATTAAATTTAGCTCAAGTTCTATACTCTCAACTGGAGAATATTCGTTGGATCTGATCGGTATTGTCTCAGCATGGATACATATAACACATTATGTATCCGGTCTAACTCTGGGGGTAAGGCCAAGCAGTAGGCTACTGGTCCAACATGTTCAAGAATTTTGTATGGCCTGATATACCTTAGACTTAGCTTATATTTTCTTCCAAATCCTAGGATTCTCTTCCATGGCAACACCTTTAAGAAAACCTTATCACCGACTGTACATTCTATGTCCCTTCTTTTAAAGTCAACATAAGATTTCTGTCAATCTGTTGCCTCCTAGAGTTTGTTTCGAATATCCTTTACTTTCTCTTCAGTATCTCGAATTAAGTCTAGTCCCACTATTTTTCATTCATAGAGTTCTGTCCAGCATATTAGAGTATGACATTTTCTGCAGTACAATGCCTCGTAAGGTGCCATTTATATGCTAGACTAGTAGCTGTTATTATAAGCAAATTCCATTAGATAGAAATACTTGTCATAGCTACCTTCGAACTCAATAACACAGGCTCGAAGCATATCCTTTAAAATTTTTATAACTCGTTTACATTGACCATCGGTTTGGGTATGGGAAGCTATACTAAAATTCAACTTAGAACCAAGAGCTTCATGCAATTTTCCCCAAAATCTCGACATGAATCTCGGGGTCTCGATCTGATATGATTAAGATGGGTATCCCGTGTAATTGGACTACTTCTCTAATATACAAATCTACGAGTTTTTCCAATAAGTAGTCCATACATATGGGTAGGAAATGGGCTGACTTTGTCAACCTGTCTACTATTACCTACACAATATCAAAGACTTGAAACAAAGTCCATTATTACATAATCGCACTTCCAAGTTGGTATATTAATAGGTAGCAATAGTCCTAAAGGTATTTAATGTTATGCCTTCACCTGTTGACAGGTTAAGCATTTTTTCATATAAGTGACAATATCCTTTTTCATACCAAGCCACTAATAATACTTTTTCAAATCCAAATATATTTTCGTATCGCCTGGATGCAAGGTAAATCCACTTTTATAAGCTTCTTGAAGATTCTTGTAACACCTGTAACATCCTAAAAATAATAATAAGAAGAATGATCAAATTGTAATTTACCAAAAATATTAGATTAAATGAAAAATGAATTATATTAAATCTTAGTAATGAATTATTTTATAGGAAATTTATTTAATTAAATGTTTAAAAAATAATTAGATTAAATATTTTACAAATCGGTTAATTTTTACCACAC
>CATIWJ010211940.1:0-25460 GCA_949640765.1 Croton laevigatus | reverse complement strand
TATGAATACACACCCATTTTAAAATTTTTATCTCCAATGCAACACTTTCTATTTTATTTTTTTCTTTTTTCTTAGAATTAAAATTTAATTTTTGACCAATCACCATACAACATTAAATGTAGACATTGTCAAGAAGGCTTTCTAGAAGTAGAAAGTGACATTGACAATGTCAAGTCCACATAAGCTTGACATTCTAAATAGACATTAGCATTGGAGAGCTTTTTTTTTAAAAAAATCTTCTATTTTGCTTATGTGTCATGTGCACAAGACAAATTTCATGTTGCATTGGAGATGCTCTAAGAAGATAAGAGCATCTCCAATGCTAATGTGGATTGCACTAATCCACTTGCCACATAAGAAAGAAAGAAGAATTTTTAAAAAAAATGCTCTCTAATGCTAATGTCTATTTTAGATATAAAGCTTATATGGATTTGACATTGTCAAGGTCACCTTCTATTTCTAGAAAGTCTTCTTGACAATGTCTACATTTAATGATGCATTGTGATTGATTAGTTATTATATTATAATTTCAACAAAGAACAAAAAAACAAAATAGACAATGTTGCATTGAAGACGAAAATTTTAAATTAGATGTCAATACATCTTCTTTGACACCTTCTATTTTGTTTGACACATAAGCAAATAGAAGGTGCTGCATTGGAGATGCTCTAATGTATCAAACTCTATTTAGTAATAAACTCTCAATTATTATACAAATAGTTCGATACCAAACATATTTCTAAATGGAGGTTTTACTGTATAAAAATTAATTGACTTCTTACTAATTTTTAATAATTTGTACACCTTTTCTGGTTGATGTTTGAAACTTTTTTCTTAAATCCCTCATTAAATTCAACCATAATGTCCGTTTGTCACCCTATTTTTCTATCTCATCTTGGAGAAAAATGGTTTTCAACGGAATTAGTAAGAAAATTAGAGTTTTTTTTTTTTTTGCTAAAATTAGCAAGGAATGGGGATTTATGAGCTTCGAAACTAAGATTTCGAGGTCCTAGATGTTACACTCTTGCCATTTAAGCTAGGTGCTAAACCAAAAAATTAGAGTTAATTTTTTTTAAATAGCAAATTAAATTCTTTAGTTAAATTATTAAGGATCAAATCTGACATCACTCTATTTATTGTTATTAAGATTAATTTATTAGAGACTCAACGGTGCTATTTAGTTTTTTTTTTTTTTTAAGAAAGAGACAATTTATTTAATCACAAAACCTCTACGTTGCACAATACAACACTTACCTGAATACAAAAGAGTAGACATTGCCGGAGGAGGAGCTTCTAAGATAACTCCATCACAAATATAATTTATTATAGAAATTCATTTGCCTTTGTTGTCTATCACAAATAAATTAGGATTAAGTCTAAATTTTAGTTGTTTTTATCATACTGACCCATTAAAGATGCGAGTTTATGACCATAAATACAATTCAACTTCACAAACAAAATTTTGAATTATATTATTTGACCGGTTTTCTTTTTTTTTTTTAACTCAAATTTGATACCTTTTCTCGAATCAAAATAACATGCTACCATCTCAAAATGAAATAAAGGCCAATAAATAGGAAATGAAGTGGAAATTTGTGTAAACAAAAAAAATTAGGTTTGTGCATTTCTTTGTTGGGGAATTTATTTATTTATTTTTTTCTCAATCCTTCTTAATAGAGTAGTCTGAAAAAAAATTATTAACCATGCTTAAAACTAAAAATTTATATGGGTGTTTAACTATGCTTAAAAGTAGCTTTTAAGCACTTTTTAGATTAAAAGTCAGTTAACTTCTCTCTAATTTCCAATAATTTATACTCCTTCCGTTTTAAAATATAAGTCAATGTCTCATGACATATTTTTTAATAATGCTTAAAATTTCTCCAATTTATAATTAATTTTTGATTAAATTGATTATAATACTCTTATTTTAAAATACTCAAAAGTCTCATTCTCTTTATTTATGATGGTTAATATTGAAAAAATAGCATTAATATTAGTACAAATATAAAAAGTAGCATATATTCCCAAAATAGAAAATTGATTTATATTTTGGAATGGAAGATGTACTCTCTTCTTCTATTAAAAACTATTTTCTCGAAATTATATTTCATTTAATATGTACCTAACTTCTGTCTGTCACAGTTTTGATAGTCTTGTAAAATAGAAGTTTTATAATAAATATATGTTAGGTTATTATGCACTTTTTAACTTATAATAATATTTTTAAAATTTATTAAATGAGAATTTTTTTTAAAAATAAGTCTGTTATACAAATTTTGTCTATGTAAAAACAAAAGATAGTAAAATATATAAAAATGTTTCACTTTATCATTCTCTTGTTCACATGTTGGGATAAGAATTGAAAGTAGCTTTTATTACTTCTAACACAACTACACATCTAACCCTCATAGTGTATATATATATATATATATTGAGATTAAAACAAAGTATTTAAGTAAATTACACTTATCATTGAATGCTCAACGCCTAACCCACCTACTGAAAAAATTATGTTCAGTATAGTTTTTAGCTACAAGTGTGTTCTTTTCTTCAAAAATATACTCCTACAATCATATTATTTAAGCTAAGCAAAATGTCTTTCAAATCGAAAAAGTGATTACTCGATGATTAAGGCGTAAAGTTTTTTTATCTAAATCTTAATTAAAGTGTGTGATTCAATGATTAAGGCATAAAGTTTTCTTATCTAAATCTTAATTAAAGTTTATAGTTCGATCCATACTATTTTCCATTTTTTTTTCCAAATCTCTTTATACTTAATCCGTGTGTTTTGGTCTTTTTTTTCCCAATTAACAATAAGATGTGATCAAGAGTAATACAAAAGGAATTTCCATTTTTATAATGGTAAGAAGATCAACATAACAAAATTCGGTTCACATACAATTACATTTTATTATTATTTATTAGCATGTGTATATGTGCAATTACTATTATAACCTAACAATAGAGAATTAGTGTTACAAATTATCATGGATCATTCAATTAAAAGATACGCATTTATGAGGAAATGGGATTACTTCTACGTTGGTTCCATGAACCTTCCCATTGTCAAAACCTTGCACAATGAATTCATGAGTGTACATAAGTATGTCACACCCTAATACTATTACTAGAAAAGGTTGTTAGGTTTAGAGTCATCATCAAACCTTCTTACTAATATCATTACTACAAGTTTTTATATTTTTTGAAGGGTGTATTATTAGTAATAGTAAGTATTAACCATGTTTTTTCTTCCACGTTTCATATAAATACTCCTCATAATATATATATATATATATATATATATATATAAAGCTTTTTTTTTTTTTGGTCTTAATGTTTTCAAAACAAGGTTTGTTCGTTACTATTTCTCTTACTTGACTAAAATTTAAAACAATCATATAAATAAAATTTGTTCTAAATTAATTGTAGGGGAAAAATTGTTATTTTAAGCGATTATGCAAAATTCAAACTTTGAATTAGTGAAATAAGAACTTTATTATTCTTTATCATGGGTAAATCAAGTATGAATTAATTGACAAAAAAAGATGGTTATTCTTAATGGTTTTACCTAAGTATCAATTGATTTAAGAAAAAGTTTGTCAATCTTAATTATTCAGACTAATTCAAAGTTTGAATATACTGTTTGAAGATGAATAATTAGTATATTAATCATAGTTTAATAATAGGATAAAGTGAATCAAATTAGAAAAAAAAACAAGAAAAATGGAAAAAAGTGCTGAAAGGGAAAAACCTTTTCTTGGCATTTTGACTCTTGGAATGGAAGGTATGTCACATGTGTAATTTAATTTTAGTAAGCCTTGGTCCACCTTGATACGTATATTATACACTAATGATAATAACAATAATAAATGAGAATGAAAATGTGACAATGGTTTTTTTTTTTTTTTTATAGTTACTGCTTTTTGGCTTTTATCTGCTGAGGAGGTTTTACCTTTAAGTTGCTTAAAAATAAGTAATACTATCTCTATTTTTTTTAATAGAAATTTTTACTATTTATTTTTTATTTTTTATTTTTTTATATATATATATATTTTTTATTTTAAAAAATAACCATTCATATTCACCTAATATAAAAAATATACTTTATATACACTAAAAATAAACTATATTTATTATAAAATAAAAATATAATTATACTAGTTTAATAAAAAATATTAAATATTTTATTTATTTTAAAACACTAAAAAATTTTAAAGTCTTAATAAATTAGTAATAGGGTAGTATAATGTATTGTTCAACTTGTATACATGTAGTTATAAAGCATTAAATGTGTTAGGCTTGCTAAAAAAAATACATTTATTAGTTCGTGAAATTACTAAAAAAAGGTGAAGGAGATTGATGTGACGTGGTTTTATTGAAAAAATGAATACAAATTTCGATTTTTATAATATTGTTGTGATATGTTTGGTCAAACTAAAGGGTTTTTAAAAAATACAAGTCTAAATCACCAAATTATGGCTCTTGAAAAATCATTTTTTAAGGAGCTTTTTAACTAAAATAAAAGCGATGGCAAATACATCAATTTACTTTTTATAACCCACAAAAACTTAAAAGCTGGTTTGATTAGCTTTTAAGTAACACCAAACACCCTCAATATTAGCTTTCTAATGCTTTAAATTGGATTGCTGGTTTTCAATTTTCTATGTGAGGAAGCAATATTTTTCATTTCAAAAGTCATTTGAAATTGTAGATATGTAGTTATTTAAAAATTTATAGGTTTTTAGCTTAGCTGCTTGACATGTGTAATCAATTAAATGATACTCAATTTTATTTGTTGGTCCTCAACTTTTTTAATAGATACACAAAAGATTTAATTTTTTATTAGAGTCTCAATTACTCTGGTAAGTTTTATTAGAGTCTTGTACTATCTTTTGTCTGTAACTTTCGTATGACATATAAAGCGGGTAGATAGCGTTATAGAGTATTTAAAAGCATAACAAAGAGTGACATATACAAAACAATATTCGTCAATTTTCACATTTATTAAACATCTATTTAATATGTTCAAATTGACTGTAATAAATTCTCGGAAAGATGATTTTTTAGCCAAAGAATGATTTTTTTAAGAAAATATAAATTAGAATTAATGTTGTTGATATTCAACTAATGACTAAGAAATATTTTATTACTATGTACTAAGAGTGAATGGTTATTTTGGGAAGGCAAAAAAAATTTAAATTGACATTTATCTTAAAAAACAAGAAGTAGATTATAATATATAGTCTTAAAAAGTGAATCAAATTAGAAAAAGAAAAAAGAAAAAATGGAAAAAGTGCTGCAAGGGAAAAATCCTTTTCTTGGCGTTTTGACTCTTGGAATGGGAAGCGTATGTCACATGTGATGTGGTATTATTTAAAAAGTTGAATGCAAATTTCGATTTCTAAAAGTAGAAAAGGGTATTGCTGTGATATATGTTTGGTTGAACTTAAGCGTTTTAAAAAAATATAAGTCTAAATCACCAAATTATGGCTTTTGAAAAATCATTTTTTAAGGAGCTTTTAACTTAAATAAAAGCAATGGCAAATACATCAATTTACTTTTTATAAGCCACAAAAACTTAAAAGCTGGTATGATCAGCTTTTAAGTAACACCAAACGCCCTCCATATTAGCTTTCTAATGCTTTAAATTGGATTGCTAGTTTTCAATTTTCTATGTGGGCAAGCAATGCTTTTCGTTTCAAAAGTCATTTGAAATTGTGAATATGTAGTTATTTAAACATTTATAGGTTTTTAGCTTAGCTACTTTACATGTGTGATCAATTAAATCATACTCAATTTTTTTTTTTTGTTGGTCCTCATTTTTTTTAATGGATACAAAGGATTTAATTTTTTATTAGAGTCTCAATTACTCATGTAGGTTTTATTAGAGTCTCGCACTATTCTTTATCTGTAACTTTCATATAATATTTAAAGCGAGTAAATAGCATCATAGAATATTTAAAACATAACAAAGAGTGACGTATATGAAACAATATTTGTTATTTTTCACATTTATTAAGAAATTTATTTAATATGCTCGAACTGACCGTAATAAATTATCAGAAGATGACTTTTTAGGGAAAGAATGATTTTTTTTAAAAAAATTAGAATTAATATTTAATTTTTTATTAGAGTCTCAATTACTCATACAGGTTTTATTAGAGTTTCGCACTATCTTTTGTTTGTAGCTTTCATATGATATATAAAGCGGGTAGATAACATTATAAAGCATTTAAAAATATAACAAAAAGTGACATATACGAAACAATATTCGTCATTTTTCACATTTATTAAGAGATTTATTTAATATGCTCGAATTGACTATAATAAAATATCAGAAAGATGATTTTTTAGGAAAGAACGAATTTTTTTTTTAAAGAAAATATAAATTAGAATTAATGTTGTTGATATTCAAATGATGAAATACGAAATATTTTATTACTATGTACTAAGAGTGAAATGGTTATTTTGGGATTGGCAAAAAAAATTTTAAAATTGACATTTATCTTAAAATAAAAGAAGTAGATTATAATATATATAGTCTTAAAAAGTTAGTTTAATTAAAAAGTTTAAATACTTTGAATTAGTTTATTTGTACAACAAGAATCTTGATTTGTTCTTTGTTTTATTATGGCATAGATCGCAAAATTTAAAAATGAAAGGACATTTTGTATAATTTATATAAATTTTTTGTTTTAACACTTAGTACGCAACCATCGAAATAATATTATCAATTATAGTAACTATTAACTTTAAATTAAAAAAAAAAAAGAACTAAAAACCTCTTACTTGCTACCAGAGTATATTTGATTTTCTTAAAGAAATGTTTATTCTTAAGTGTCTTTTTTATTAATGGTATTACTTATTAATTAAAATTTAATGGAATCATTTAATTAATTTACTATTTTAAAATTGACGATTTTTTTCCAATTCCTCAGTGATACAATATAATAATTTTCACCTTTCAGAAAAAGAGAAAAAGAAGAAGAATTTTCACTGAAAAATTGGGGCTGTTTCATGGTAGTATCAAAATTTGAAGAATCTATAGAGACATTTCTCGATAAAAAAAATACTGAACCAAAATAAAAATGGGGCAAGTTCGCAATAGCCTATTTCAGCATTTGAGTTGCCCACGATGTGCAGGTGCGCAATGGTTCAACCTAGGATGTGTATCTGTGCGCGTGTAAAAGAGAGTATCTGAACTTATAATTTTACAATCATAGGAAAGGACAATCTTTATAAACCACTCCAGCACCTTTTTTTTTTTCAAGCTCCACCACCTTATACACTAGTGATGTGGGATTCACCTTTTTCTCATTCTATTCATTTGTCTAATAATTTTTTATACCAACTCATTATAAGCTTTAATTTCATATTCATCTTTAATTCGTTTTAGTTCAAAATTAAATCCTTTTCTTGGCATTTTGACGCTTCGAATGGGAAGGGTATGTCACATGTGTAATTTAATTTTAGTTAGCCTTGGTCCAGCTTGATACACTAATAATAATAACAATAATAAATGAGAATGAAAATGTGACAATGGTTTTTTTTTTTTTTTGCATAGTTACTGCATTTTGGCTTTTATTTGTTAAGGAGGTTTTACGTTTAAGTTGCTTAAAAATAAGTAATATTATCTCCCTTTTTTTTTAATGAAGACTTTTACTATTCACTCTTCACTTTTTTATATAATTTTTTGTATTCTATTCTAAAAAATAACAACTTATATTTATTTAATACAAAAAAAAGACTCTACATTACTAAAAATAAATTACATTCATTATAAAATAAAAGACATAATTGTCCTAATTTAATAAAAATAATAAAAATCTCATTTATTTCAAAACACTAAAAAACCCTAAAGTTTCAATGAATTAGAAACAGAAATAATATAATGTTTGGTTCAACTTATTTACCAGTAGCTATTAAGCACTGAATCTGCTTAGATAGGATTGCTAAAAAAACACATTTATTAGTTCGTGAAATTAATAAAAAAGGAGAATGGGATGGATGTGACGTGGCATTATTTAAAAAATGAATGCAAATTTCGATTTTTAAAAGTATACAAGGGTATTGCTGTGATGTGTTTGGTCAAACTAAAGGGTTTTTAAAATATACAAGTCTAAATCACCAAATTATGGCTTTAGAAAAATCATTTTAAAGGGGCTTTTGAAAAATCATTTTAAAGGAGCTTTTAACTAAAATAAAAGCATTGGCAAACACATCAATTTACTTTTTATAAGCCACAAAAACTTAAAAGCTGGTTGATCAGCTTTTAAGTAACACCAAGCATCCTCTATGTTAGCTTTCTAATGCTTTAATTTGGATTGCTACTTTTTCAATTTTCTATGTGAGCAAGCAATATTTTTCTTTCAAAAGTCATTTGAAATTGTAAATATATAGTCATTCAAAATTTTATAGGTTTTTAGCTTAGCTGCTTTACATGTGTGATCAATTAAATGATACTCAATTTTACTTGTTGGTCAATTTTTTAATGGATACAAAGGATTTAATTGTTTATTAGAGTCTCAGTTACTCATATAGAGTCTCACACTATCTTTTGTCCGTAACTTTCATATGACATATAAAATGGGTAGAAAGCATCATAGAGCAGTGATCAATTAAATGATACTCAATTTTATTTGTTGGTCCTCAATTTTTTTAATAGATATAAAGAATTTAATTTTTTATTAGAGTCTCAATTAATTACTCATGTACGTTTTATTAGAGATTCGCACTAACTTTTGTCTGTAACTTTCGTATGACATATAAAGCGGGTAAATAGCGTTACAGAATATTTAAAAGCATAACAAAAGTGACATATACGAAACAATATTTGTCATTTTTCACATTTATTAAAAGATTTATTTAATATGCTCGAACTAACTGTAATAAATTATCGGAAAGATGATTTTTTAGGGAAAGAATGATTTTTTTTAAATTTATATAAATTAGAATTAATATTTAATTTTTTATTAGAGTCTCAATTACTCATGTATGTTTTATTAGAGTCACACACTATCTTTTGTCCGTAGCTTTCATATGACATATAAAGCGGGTAGATAGTATCATATAGCATTTAAAATCATAACAAAGAGTGACATATACGAAATAATGTTCGTCATTTTTCACATTTTTTAAGAGATTAATTTAATATGCTCGAACTGTAATAAATTATTGGAAAGATGATTTTTTTAGGGAAAGAATGATTTTTTAAAGAAAATATAAATTAGAATTAATGTTGTTGATATTCAAATGATGAAATAGGAAATATTTTATTACTATGTACTAAGAGTGAAATGGTTATTTTGGGATTGGAAAAAAAAATTTTAAATTGACATTTATCTTAAAATAAAAGAAATATATTATAATATATAGTCTTAAAATCAATTAAAAAAGTTTAAATACTTTGAATTAGTTTATTTGTACAACAAGAATCTTCATTTGTTCTTTGTTTTATTATGGCATAGATTGCAAAATCTCAAATTGAAAGGACATTTTATATAATTTATATAAAGGTTTTTTTTTCCCTTACACTGAGTACACAACAGTCGAAAAATGAAGTGTCTTTTAATAGAATAATTTTTACCTTTCAAAAGAAGAAGAAGAAGAATTTTCACTGAAAAATTGGGGTTGTTTTATCCAAATTTAATTAAAATTTAGATATTTTAGTGTGATTAATTGACATTTAAGTACTAAAATGAAATAACTCCAAAATTCAGGTACTATATATGAAAAATTAAGATAATATGTACAAAATCATGTTTCTTATGTGACTAACTTGTGCAAGAAAAAGTACAAAACTATGATTGGTATAGAGTTGCAGATTCTAGGCAAAATAAACCCCACTAATTGAAAAAGAATGCGTATCAGTTTTGATTGTTCATTTTGCTAAGCCAAAAGCAGGTTATCTCATATATGTTTTTTCAAATTAGACCTATTTTTGCAAGGAGTAATTATACATCAGATGAAAATGTCTCTAAGGACAGTCGGACATGGTCTAATTGGTCTTATTACTTAACTTTGTGATTTGAGATGTTGAGGTTCTAAAATCGATACATTAAATGAAAATATCCTTACTTCCACCATGCTTTGACAAGTGAAGAAAATGGGCGGATATAACCACTCCACACAACTTCAATTCACTGAAGAAGGTCGGATTCTGCCATCATTACCAATGCCATTGGAACAAATCAATCGGCCCACATGCTTTCATATATACAATTCTCTTTTTTTTTTTTTCAACTAGTAGATATGTGGAATAATTCAATCAAACTCAGATATGAAAACCAAAAAAAAAAAAAATCCCAGCAACCAGCTATCAAAAACCATCACAAAAACTACTATAATCTAAAAACTAAGTAAGATCTAAAAGACAAGCAAAATGGGCAGTTACCACCGGTGAAACAAACGGTGACGGCCACCAAACACCAACCACTCTTAAACACTAGGTTAGAGAGAAGCGAGAGAGAATGGAAATAGAGAGAGTTGTTTTGTTAGGTTTCTATTAATAATTTTTTCCGTGTTATTTTCATTTGGCAATGAATTATTGGATTGAGTTCTCTTTACATTGAAACCATAATTGTTGTACTTGCACCATTTGAGGCTAAGTTTCAAATTCATGTCCCCAATCTCCTTTATTCTACTATACAATATGTCTCTGGGGCATGCATCGCATGTGCTCTAATGCTCCTACGCAATCAACATTTTGGAAATGGCAAAATAGTGTAGTAGAGGAGTTTGAGAATACATACAACCTCTTTAAAGTAATAAACTTTCTAAGATAATATTTTTTCTTCAGTTTCGATTTGGGTCAATTGAAAATTTAACAAATTTTGATAATATAATTTATTTTTAAAATACCCCTATGTAGATATAGGGTTCCATTAATATCATAAATTAATAATTATATAAACTTATAAAAACATAACTAAGACAATTTAATAAAATATGATTCTAGTGTTGTTTTTTTTTTTTTTCCTTAAAATTTAAGTTTAGTTGAAACTCATCTCTAACTTTTTTTTATTGCATCCAAAATTTCTGTGTTGTATTCTCTAAAACTGCACCAAAATATGTGAAGAGTTCTAGACGCGATAAGTGTTTCCTTACGCATTACTGGTTTTAAAGGTACTGTATCTTCTTCTATTTCATCATCAACATTATTTTCAAGGATAGTATATGAATTTTTCTAGAATCTATTTTTTAAATTCATTCAATTAATATGATATAGTACATAAAATTTTTTAGAATACAATGCTTTTTAATATAATCAAAATTTAATTTCAATTAATTAGATCAGTTAATTAATATATCTATAAAATAATAAAATATCATGATCCCAACAATATTAATTTTAGAGGTTTTACTATAATTAAAGACTTAAAAAGAAGTACTACAAAGTAAAATCTTATATAGGCAACCAATAATAATCCAAACATATTAACCTTTTTTTCCCTTGAATAATTATAAGGGAAAAATTAATTGATGAATACCATTGTAATTCAACTTTTTTGAGAATTTTTGTGTAATACTATCCTTCCCTAGCATTTAATCCGAATGTCCTAACAATTTCGCTTTTGATAGTCCATATAAAATGTCTGAAAATATCACTAAACACACTTTCACGAGCAAGTTCTTTTGAGGTATCAATATAACTTTAAGGTTTAATATGGAAGAGGAGGCTCCGACGTAATATAGCTATGGACGTGATCTAGTAGAAACATAATCACATGATTTCAAGTAACTTGAATCTTCCTTCCATTTTGCAAGATAAGCAGTCTCGCTAAAGAGTCTATAACCCATAAAACAATAGATGACTAGGAAGATAGAAAGCTTTCTGATGGAGCTTAAATTTAAGTGGACTTGGCTTTTATATGAATATATGCAATGATGTTACTTGTATGAAAGGGATATACTCTTTCAATGATGCACGGACTCGGCTTTTACATGAATATATGCAATGATTTTACTTGTATGAAAGGGATATACTTTTTTAATGGAGAAATTCTTAGTTAGATTTGGTATGCTATATCATATGTAGACCAATCCACTAAGGTGATGACAAGTAAGTAGAGAAAAATTAACACAATTAATTATGAGAGAGAAAATAAATTTATATTTAATTTTTCTCTCACTTGCTTACTTGTCGTTACCGTAGTGGATTGGTCAACGGATGACGTGGTAAACCAGGTGTAAATAAGAAATTCTCCTTTCAATGATGCCAATTAATATCTTATTTATTACATAGAATATTACTTTCATATGGAATATTTCTATGGACATAGTTACCCATAAGTAAAGGGATTTAAATTTTGAAGTCCAACCAGCCCAGAAAAAAAAAAGGCAAAAAATATAAATAATTATATACTCTAGAAATTGAACCCAAGGCACATACAAACGTTTTCCTTTAAGCTATTTTCAGAATATATATTCTTTACTCATTTCAATTATACATATCATAATTTCCATAAAGCCCAATACCTTTTATAGCCCCTACCTCCCTACGTCTCTAAATAAATCCCTCATAAAAAAAGAAAATAATAATAACCATGCAACTCCAATACTTATTCATTTGCAAATCCCTAATGATTTTTCTATTCTTTTTACTAGAACATAAAATTTAATTTTTTAGAATTCATGAATTGTCATTATTTCCCATTCATATATGGTGATGTTTTAGGAACCAATTTTGCTGCCCACTTAAATATAAGAGAGTAATCAATGAGAGTAATTGATACTTGGATGAAAATTATTGAGAGGGTGAAACCCCTGTTACATAGAAGGATTTGGACCTTAGGCCTTATCATGTGTTGGGTCTTAGCCCAAAAATATTAAAATACGGTCTATCAAATATGTTTGTATTTGTATTTAAAAAAAAAAAAAGGTAATTTAATTTTTGCATTTATAATAGCAAATACAATAAATCTCATGACATTATTGGAAATATGATAATTTATCATCTTCTCAAGCATTATCCAAAGTTTATTATTTAATTTTCATTTTTCAATGGTGATTTTATTTTCCATGAATTTGTATTGTTATCAAAAGACACATTTTTATATTTTCATTTCCCATTATATCCATAATATTAGTAAAGATGCAAATCATCCAATCCATTCGTGAATTATTTAAAGTTTGATTTGATTAAAATTCGTTTTAAAATTAAATGAGTCGATTCGATAATTAAATGAGCCGAGATTTTAAATTCATTAATAGATTCATTTAATTTTTTATCAAAAATATACCTCAAATCAATATTTTTATTAAAAATTTATATTTATTATAATATAATAATTAATTAATACTTAAACAACAATATGCTCTAATTATTCATTCCTAATTTTTTTTAAGCTCGTTACCAACAACTTGCAACATGCAACATAATGCACTAATTAAAATATAATTTTTAAAACCTTTGCTTTGTTTAATTTTCTTAGTTGGACAAATAATAATAAAAAATAATCAATGTATTACAAAAGATAATCCAATGCGTGGTCAACACCGCCTCAAAAATCGCGTGAACTCAAATACCATTCTTCTCCTCAACCATTTCTCACAGCAATTACACAAACATCAAAAGCAAAGAAATTAAATTAAAAAAAAAAAAATTAAAATTAAGAATACAGAAGAAAAAAAAATAAAGAAAGCCATTTCCAGATCGCTAGAAGAAGAACAAGAACCAGAACCAGAACCATTGTTCTCTCTCTGTAACTCCGATAAGCGAAAAAGTCAAGCAAAAGCTGAGCAATTTCGCGATGACCGATCAGCCTCAGCAACGCTTGCCACGCATCAGCAATCTTCGAACAACGTCGTTGCTCAAATCCGCCGGTACTTCTTTCTCCGCCAATATCTTCACATTTCTAGTTCTATCTTCTCTCCTTTTTTCTTTCCGTCACATCGTCGAAAATGGGACCCATGTTCTCACCTCCTTTATCGACCGTGACCCATCTCTTAAATCCCTCCTTTCACGGCTAGACCTCGCCGGCGAAGGTGGTCACCAGCTTCATCCTTACGCTCATCACCGTATTCATCATCAACGCTTACATCGTCGCCGTCACCGCCGCCCCTTTCTTCACCTCACCCGGGTTGGAACCCTAGATGATGATTTCTTCTCCGGTGATGATGACACAGATCGGTCTATCTTTGGACCCCATCGTAAGGTTCCGCCTAATGCTAGCTCTGTAATTCTTTATGATTTCATTGGGTTTTCTGACTCTGTAGTTGATAATGGGATTAAGATTCATCAAACAGTGCGTTCTGGTGTCCAATTCAAGGTTGAAAGTTCGCTTCTTGATAGGGAAAGTATAGATTATAGTGACATTGAAAAAGACGAAGAAGAGGAAGAGGAAAATGGGTTGGAAAAAGGAGGAGATTTGGAGAAGATAGTGGATTTACAGTTCTTTATAAAGGGGTTGGAACTGGGTAGGCGTGATGCTGCTGCTTTGTTTTTTCTGGTAAGTTTCTTGTCTGCAGCATATGGGTGGGTAATTCTTGGATTTACTGCTATATATTCATGGATATTAGGTATTGTTTTTGTTGCTGGTGTTAACGATTTGCTGGGAAGGTTTACTTCATTTTTTGGTGTTGTTTGGGATGGCTCAAGATTGGGGCTGAAAAGACTTACTGGCTTCATTCTAATGAGATGGGCAGTTAGGGATGCTTTAACTCAGCTAATAGGATTATGGTATTTTGGTGAAATTGAAGATCAATACTCTTTCTTTAAGCTATTTGTGAGATTGAAGTTGATGCCTTTCTCAATTATGTCCCCATGGATTCGAGGGTTCGAGAAGGAAATTTCTGGGTTTTTGTTTACATGGTTTTTGCTGGATGCATTTGTGGCGTTTATTTTCGCTGTGGATGCATGGGTTACGATTGTGGATTCAAGGAGGACCGGGAGAGAGATTGTGAAGGAAGGTTGCTATTTGATATCAACAATGTTTAACCAGGCTATCCAGATAAAATCTATGGAAACTATAATCTGTGGTTCTGCTGCCAGATGGGTCTTAACTAGGATCTTTGGGAAGTTTTTGGCCTCTTATTTTCAGTCAGCCTTGGAAGTTTACTTTATGGTAGTTTGGTTGATGTTTTACTTTGCTGCAAAGTATAAAGAAGCTCATTCAGAAGGGAGGAGATATGGGAGGAGAGAATTGGAGGGACTGATTGATGGCCTTAGGTGATAATTGAGGATGATGGTGAGGGATGATAGTTTCACTAGCAGATGATGCCAGCTGTAATGCTAAAATAGCACGAGTGCAATGATCTTTCAGTGCTTTGTGTGTTCGTGTTTTTGCAGCTCCAGTCAGTAAACACTGGGATTGGTAGGTGTAGAGTCACCAACAACATGTTGTATGTACTTTTATCATGAGGCAATATACTACTTGTGTATATTTTCCATGAGAATGCTTCATGTGTATATTTTGTTCCAATCATTGTTCTAATCCCTTGCAATACCTACTCGGTTATTGATCACATTATAGATTGACAAAGGTATTGATTTACACCCACTTTGAGCTTTATGGTATATCATTTCTGAATTCGGGGTTTTGTCTTTTTTACCTTTTTACCTTTACCAAACAAGAATGGTGAAGTTTAGTTTCATTTTGCTTTTTCTGTTGGAGTTCTTATGTATATATTTCTCTAGTTTTGAATGAACTTGATAGGAATGGGTGAACTTGTGTTTTCTTGCTCTTATTGATTTACTAGAATAGTGAGAAGTTGAAAATGAACTTGTAATCATTTCCTATTCTTCCACTGCTTCCCCCGATTTTCTTTTTGATAAAATCTTTTTCTTTCTTGAGGGTGTAATATAAATTTAAGGAACTATCATATTGCCAGTGTAGTATAGACTTTTTTTTTGCGCGGCACTTAAGCATGTAAGTTTCATTTCAATGTTTTACTGTCACTTCAAATTTGTCTGAATAGTGTGAAAAATTTTTTAGATTTTTTATGCCTTGGGTTGGGTGAAATATATGAGAGTCACTGACTCACTGGTGGAATGGTTCCCTATTTAGTTCTTTAGATCTAAGAAATGCTGGAGCAGTGGGTGTAGATTTCTGAACTTCAATTTCTGCAACTATTCTGTATAAGGTTATTGCCCATATTCTGTCATTTGGATTGGGAGACATGCTGCAGGACATGATCTTGCTTGCATTAGATTTTTTTTTTTTAGTCTCAGATCTTCTATGTTCTTGTTTTCCAATAAGGTCCATGTAAAATTCAATCATGGGGCTTTCTGCACATGATTTGAACTAGTTCTAAGTCATATTAACCTAATGTGGTGGGATCCTCCAAAATTAAAATGGCTCTGAGTTCTGGAAGACATTTTGGTGTTCACATTTTCCAGTCCTTATCACAGTTGAAAGTTGGGTTAGAGCTACTTCTTATCTTGTTTTCCTGAGCATTTGTACTCTGTTTATGGGATCAAAGCGCAGGGCGATGCTACGTTGAGATATAAAATGCTATGTCTATGGCCAATTTTTCCGTTCACCATAAATTTAATTGGCTTACAAGATCTCTGAATGTTCGAAAAACTTGAAGAGGTTGAAGTACAGTGGTGAAAAATGCATCATATACAGGCACAGATTGGAAGCTCATAATATGGATTTGAAATGTTTGTGAAATGACGTGTCACTGGACAACATTGGAATCTGATGTCCCGAGTATTGTGACAGTCTGAGAATCTCTTCCTTTCTATGGTGCAGGTATTAGTAGAATGCATGGTTCTACCGAGCTTGATATAAGACTGATTTTATTGCTAGATGAAGTCTTGGCGGATCTGCATATGGGTTATTGAGTTGGAACTTAATGTTTTATCAAAAGAAAAACAAGAGACTGATTTATTTCCAAACACTGATGTCTCACCTTCCTGTCTTGTGTAACTGACCTAGGTGGATTCTCATAGTCTTTTTACCATGATTATAATTATAATTGTGAGCTTATTTTACAGATCATGTGACTTAGTTATGTATGTTCATTTGTCTGAATATACATTTTTTTTTTTTGTGTTGCCTTTAAATATCTCAGGATCTGGTAGCTTAAAAGTGACTTGTAGCGTCCTGTTGAATCTGGGTGGCATGTGTTTAGATGAACGGATGTGGGTTATGGGAAACTTGCTTATCCGACGGAACATTTGGAAATAGAACGAGTTGCAAAGAACTGAATTCTGTAGTGATGCTTTACTGAGAACTATCTCCATCTATTCTCTTCTATCTTGGATTTTGACAAGTTATAAGGATGTTATGTGATTATAGAGATTGTTATAATTATTTATTGCTTCTGCCAGTTTCTTTCTTAGGCAACTACGACATCAAAAAAAAAAAAAGGGAAAAAAGGGGTCATGCATGTGAAGATCTAAAAACAGGATATCTGCAAATGTTCTGTGAAATTATGATAAATTTATCTTCTTGGATGCCTAAATACTTTTAGCTAGTTGAGTAAATATTACACTATGATGTTTGTGTTTCTTTCTTCTATGAAACAGAGTATATGCAAGTGGGTCTTTTTTATCTAAATATTTATCATCAAGACATTGATTGATTTCTCATTTCTTATCTTATTTTTATCATCATCATCTTTTTTTTTTTACAACTTTTCATTTTTTAATGTTCTTGGTAGGTCTTATTATGTTTTTTTTTTTTCTCTTTTTAAAATTATTGCTTTGGCTGGTCAGCTTCTTCCTTCTTTGCTGGAAACACTGCTGCAATTATATGAATTCATGGAACTAGAAAGATTTGCAAGATTTTGAAGATTCATTTCCCTTATTTGAACTGAAACTTCTGCACTTCTGACTAAAATTGCATCATTTGCAATCATATGATGGGCTTGACCACCTCATTTTTATTTCTTTTTATTTTTTGAAAATCAAATAGCCTTGCTGGAATTCTGTCCTTTACAACCGCTGTTTCTGCCACAAACTTAACTAGCATGTCTGCTTCTTGGTGGCAAAGCCTTGAATGTTTCAGTGTTGCCTCTTTTTGTCCTTCCTTTCTGGAAAATAAAAGAGGGTTATTGATATCGCAGAAGAGTGTTTTGCAGTAAGCTATAATGCATTGTACCTGTGATTTTATTACGGCCGACAAAATATTGCCAGCCACAGGTATTTTCTCTGTTTCTTGTTATTTATGCTCTGTTTTTTTATGTGATTTCAGGGAGGGAAAAATAGAAAAGTTTACCATTCTCTAATGAAATTTATAATCATGATTAAGCAGAAAATCTTTATATTACAATTCATCAATTACTACATAACAATTACATATAAATGATGGGTTATATTTTTGTTCTGGCATTAGCTTAAGTCCCAAGAGACGAGAATTAATATTTTTTTTGTCTATTGAATGAATAATTATTTCTTAGAGACAGAAACAGGTTCTTGGATCCTGTGAAGAAGAAGAAGCACATCTAAGAATGTCAAGAAAAATGGTTTCGTCACAAGGAATACAGAGTTTAGAATCAGCAGTGAAATCATATTCATCTTGAGCTTGATCTAGCAATGGTTTGAAGAGAGGATTTTGAAGTAAGCTTATCTTGATGACAAATCTTTTGTAATTTTCTCCTACATATACCGCTAAATGACCTTTTGGTACATCTTTAGGAATTGAAGAACCCCATAATTGTCTGCAACAGTGCTCACATCCTCCACAAGGTATCACTCTACTTCCCATCATCATCTTGTTCAAACATGTCTTCAATAATATCTTCTTGATGTTCTTCATTTCTATCTGTTGTTCTTGTTGCTGCTGTTATTATTATTAGTTTCTTTCTCTTAGCAATGAACAAAAAAGGAAGTGTTGTTAGAGATAGAGAGAGAGAGAGAGAGAGATAGAGAGAGAAAGAGAGGATTTTTGGAAGAGAAGAAGTGGTGGTAGTGGTGATGGAGAAAAATAGATGAGAAAGTGCTTATATAGTGTAGAGCAATGAGAAGAGGTGTTCTTTTGAAGCCCTTATTATATTTGTTATTTAGTGGTTGACAAGACAAGGTAGCTGAGACTGAGAGAGTTTGAATCAAGTCGAGTACCGAGTACCGATTCTTATAAATGGAGAAAATATTTACTGGAAGCATTTTACTCCTTAGTAAGCTGATCTAGTGTTTAGGGTAGGTTTCAGGGTGGGTTTTATAAAATCCATGCCCGCTCGGTGACCTGCCTAGCAATGCACCCCGATTCCGATCTAGTGGGTCAAAAAATATACAGTTGAGAAAAAAAAAACTTTATATAAATATATTATTCGTCATATAGTGTGTACACAGATTTATGTAAAAATAATAACTCGAACAAAGTAGATATTTGAAACAAATAATTCATACAGTTGATTCCGACTAGTTTCACACAGTTTTAACTATACATCTTATTTTATATCTATACATTAAAAAAATTGAAAAAAAAAAAGATAACAAAAGTAACAAAATATGAAGGCAACTAGTTTGTCGTGCAGTACTTTAAAAAGGAGGATTGAATCTTGATACGAAAGTGTACGAAAGAACATGGATGATTAAATAATAGTATAAGAAATAATGGAAAAAGGGAGAGTAGAATGTGGGGTTTGAAGCAGTGATGGTGCTTGATCACTCATCTTTCGAACTTCTCAAATTTAAGACCCCACTTTTTTTATTCATTTTTCATTGTGGGAATATAAGATAAGATATCAAGTAGGGAAGAAGGGATGGGATAAGTTTCTTGGGCTAAGTGCGTTGCCAATTTTTATATATATTTTTCTCAATCTTTGTAGTAAATCTTTAGATGTTGTGTTGGTATTGGTTGTTTGATTTCCTCGAATTTAAATTGCAACAGTACATCGTAATGCGATGCAGTTGTAATTTCGCTATCATATGATGTAATGTAATCGTGATTATATTACCTTTGTTAAAAAAATTGTGATCGTGATCATATTGCATTACAGGTTTGGTTACTAAATGTTAGATAATGATCTGTAAACTGTAATAAGTGGCGGAGTAAAAAATATTACAGAATGTTTTTCCCAAGAAATTTAGGGGAACAGAAAAAAAAAAAGTTTGAAGGAAAATTTTGGCTCCACTTATTGAAAATTGCAATATTCATGGAATTTGATGAGCAATAAAATGTATTACAACTTATTTGATGCTTTCATGTACCGGGTTAACGTAAAAAAAAGAATTATTCTTGCAAAGAAAACTACTTCAACGTAATCTTTGCATCATATGGCTTACATTACATAACAAGTAAGCCGTAAAGCATTGTAACGTTAAAAATTCATGCAATATGATTACCGTTACATTGTATTGCGGCTTACCAAAAAAATACAATGTTGTTACGGATGAATGCTAGCATGTTCTATCATTAATTTTTTATTCTGTTTTTGAGTGATGATCTTGATTAAGTCCTACTATGAATTGGATTTTTATTTTCCTTAATTTAGTTTTAAGTTTCCTTATCAAACAGCTAATCAATGTAGTTAATGAAATAATTAAACAGTAATAGTAAGTACAGTACTACCAGCTAAGTTGGACAGCACAATTAGTGAGTGACAGTACAACATAGTGCGATGAATGAGCTAAGCCACCACTAATCACAGTCACAGACACATTAATTACACTAATTATATAATTAATTAACCTTAATAAATCAATTTAATCTTGATTTTTAAGGATATTCTGAGCTGTACTTTCCGTAGTCCGTACAACAGTATAGTATAGTGAGCTTTGATTTTAGGGTCTGCAATATGGATATGGGATGTGTGTGTTTTTTGGGTATCTCTGCAATTTGGCCATGCATGCAGGAAATGGGGCTTTCTTATGGCTTTTCATTATAATGTGAAAAGAAAGATAAAAGGAAGAAAAGAAAAGAAAAGAAAATGCTGTTTTTGATGGAAGAGCCAGACAGAGGAAGACTAAGAAAAAGTATGGAAATCCACATTTTGAATCTTTTAACAAAAATCATTTTTCTGATATTCCCTCTCCTTTACTAACCAAATCTTTAGAAACGTTGGATATTGCCATTGTTGGACATAATTTATGTTTCATGATTTTCTTTCTAATGTATTCATGACTACGTTGGATTGCGATACATTCTTGTCTTATAGGGCTGCAAATGAGTTTGCCCAAGTTGTTGAAAACTGTCAAGTTTAATCTTAACTTGTTTCGTTATTGACCTAGCTCATTTAGTTTTCGAATAAACTTTAATCGAGCCAAGTTTCAAGTAACTCGCGAAAGACTTGGCTCAGTCAACTCTACAGTGTTATTTATTGGTTTTTTTTTTTTTAAATGTCAAGTGTACTATTTCATGTTATTAGTTTTCAATAAATTTGTTGTTTTTTTTTTCCGCCTTTATGTAATTATGCCAAAGTCCAATCAGAATTGAGTAATAAGAAATGACAAGAATTTTGAAAGTTTGAATTCTTCTCAACATGTTCTATGCATTTTGGGCATACTTAGTATTAATATTAACTACAATAATTATTCATCTAACGAAGAAAAACTACAATAATTAGGCTTAGTCAATGATTTGATTGATAATCATGATCATAGTTCTTACTATGAATCCAAAAGAAAAATACTATGTAAATTGATAGGATGCCCATGTTAGGCGCAGAGCGGTCTAATAAATTTGAGATGCCTTGTGTAAAGTATTAAAACTAGGTGTTGACTTTATGGAGATTATGATATGTATAGTTCCAATGAATAAATAAAATGTATTTCAAAAGTGACTTAGTGAAGATGTTTGTAAAATTCTAGGTTGAATTTTCAGATTTAATGCTATTTTTTTTCACAATATTTTTCCGAGAAGTAATTGGCTTTTAAAATTTGGAGGCTTTATGTAAGTGTTCTGCTTGGACTAGCTAATTTACGGGCCTGGTTAGAACTGGATCATTCTTTGTCGAAAATTCAAACCATTCAGGAGTACAACGAGAAATTAGAATTAGTGGGATATATAAATAAAAATGAAACTATATCATTCCACTTTATTCTTAGTTAGAATTATACGTATATTGAAACTCAATTAGTAAGAATATATATTCTTTTTTATCAACTAAAATTAAAATCCATGAGGAAAATTAGCAAATCTCATATAGTTACAAAATGGATATCATATTGACTAGAAGAAGACTTGCTCTAAGTGTTATTCATTAATGGATAATGGCTAAAATAGATGTGGAATGTCATTTTCATAATCCACTTTCTATCCGGCTGTCTCAAATTTTTTGAAGGCTTTATTTTAATTGAAAATGAAGCACATATATCTTTAATATTTGAAAATAAAGATATAAATATAATATTTGGAAAAAAAATTATATTTTTACAAAATAAACTACATAAAGTTTAAACTATTTTCTATAAGCAAAAGTTTATTAAAAATAGAAACTATGTGAAAATATCCTACTTACACAGCTTCATCATCGGGGAAGGTCTGCTTTCTACCCAAAAAACTCTCACCTATTTTTCCTGTCTTCTAGTGATCAAAGAAAAGACAAATATCAAAATTGAAATACCCAATAAAGAAAACATTTTTTTTTCTTTCTTTTTTTCTTGATTTATCTGAAATTGAATTTTGGAAGAAGATTGGAGATGGAGATGATGAAAGGCCAGCTGCACAATTTTTTGGGTACATCCCCTAAAGATTAAAGACAAATAAATTTGCAGCTGTACTGTATATACTTCTAAGGTTGAAGAAAGTCTCAGTTGTACACATCATATTCAATATAACTGCCTATGGTTTTCTAGACAATGTAGATATATAGCCCTTAATTTGTACCCTGTCTAGTCCTTTTTGTTCATTATATGGGTATGACGGGGTGAAATAAGTTTCTTTCACTTGAAAAAAAGAGCAACAAAAATTTATTATTGGTTTGATTCATGTGTGATATCATGAATCCGGTTTAAACAAGTATTTTTTCTAGAATAATTTTGGAAAAATGCTTGAGTGATTGGAAAAGAAAGTGTAAGCCCCTCTAAGTCTGGGGCCCCTGAAAGGTAAGATCGCTCCATTTTGTGTCTAGAAGGGCGGTCGCTCCACCTGGGCGCAAGGTAAGGTCGCCCTTACTAAGCCCAGAGGGGAAATCGCTCTCACCTTAGTAGAGGAAGATTGTCTTACCGACCTTGACTTCCAAACCTGACCTTAGTCTCTTTGTCAGAAAAGGTTGCTGGGCCCCAAAGATCCTGGAGATGCTTGGGCTTCGAAATTTACTGAGTCTGAAGAATCTTGTTGGATGGGAGGTTTTAGTCTTTTACCACCTTGGACTCCTTATATAAAACTTTCGTCTAACACAAATCAGGGGTAATTGAAATCCAAACTTTCAGAAAGAAAAAGCATTTTAGAGAAATAATTAAGCAATAATTTCAGATGATAATTGTAAACCTTTTTTTGGGATAATTGTAGGATTATTAATTAAAATACCTATTATGGACCAATTATACAATCTTACAATACAAGACCTGTTATATGATAAGAATTACTTATTATTATAACCATAATAACCATGTGCAACTGTAGAATGTGAATGCGGCAGTTAACATTCATAAAAGCTTAGGAGCGATTGCAAATATTGTTAAAAATAGTAAAGTGAATTTAATCGATTGGAGAATAAAGCAATTGAAGTATTTAATTGATCTACTTTTGTTAGAATTAATGGCAATCAAGACAGCACTACTAGAATTGTGTATAGAAAAGGAATGGAGCCGGTGTATAATCAAGATAGATTCAAAGTCAGTGGCGGATGCTATTTATGGGGAAGGTTCTTTAAATTTCCAAACTAAAGACATTTTGGAAGATATAAGACAATTGCTAAATAGAAATATCTATATTACGTGTAAATATATGCCTAGAAATTATAATTATTTAACTCATTCTCTGACTAGATCTGCTTTAAAATCTGACTTTATTTGTATTAACAAGAGCATATTAAACTATTATTTTGTAATTTGCGAAGGTAATTAATATAATGATCTGGAAAAAAAAAATATTTACGGTCAGAAATGAGGGTTTTTTTTTTAGTGTAGTAAGTGGACAAACTAGAAATAATGAATTAAAGAAATTTTAAATAACGCGTATACTATTCATTTAGTTTATGGGTGATCTTATAAATCCTATCTAGTCAAAAAATTTTCTAAAGCAAGCAATGGAGTAGTAGGAGCCCCATTATAAGATAAGAATTACAATTATTATGCGTCTACTGTGTTGTAGAATGTAGACTTTTAAATACAATACCTTCCTCAATGTAGACTTCTAAATACAATACCTTCCACTCAAAAGACTAGAGTTTTGTATTGGAAAAAATTGAACTCGAGATCTTTTGAACTGTGATGAATAATTTATATCGTCATATTTAAGAGTTTATTGCATTTAATTAAGGGGAAATTATTTCTAATACTTAAAGAAAGTTAATGTTGGTTGGCAAGGATAGGTATATCTTCCAACTTACTAAGAATTTGATTGAATGCACTAAAGATTCTGAAAATTACTCATCATAATCTTGATTACTAGTCTTCTTTCATACCAATGTTTTTCCCTTATAAATTGTATACAAAAACAATCATTGTACTATTAGAATTAATTCAAAAGTGATGGACACACTCCTAACCCTCACAAAATTCAAAAAGGATTTTACTAAAAAGACAAGAACCACCATATAAATATGATGTTTTTATAGAAAAAGTTTGAAATTGGAGAGATTATAAGAAAAAAAGGCTAATAGGTTAAAGTAAAGTGGTGCTCCAAATGATCTTATTTGCCATAAGAACCAATAATTCTATAGTTTTGATTCTTTTTCGTATTTTATAATCTTTTTAGAAATTTGTAATATTATATTTTTTTTCATACTTGAGGTGATGTTTCATTAGAAACCCACGTAAAAGAAAACATCATACCACTAAAATTTATAAGGAGTTACTAAGATCTTTTAAAAACAAGGGAATCAATCGATTAGTACTAGTTTTTTTTAATCTCGATAAGTTTAATTTTGAGTACATTCATCCCAATCAATTTTCCTATCATGGATTTAGAGAAATATACTTTTCGACCCAATCAATCAGTTTTCTTATCACATGCAAATTAGTTTGAAATAAGTATCTTTAAGGGAGAAATCAACAATTGAATCCATCTGAATAGTAAGAATGTCTAGTACAAATTTGTAATACAACTTCAACATAATAACTAGGGGCAAAAGAAAAAGGTAAGTTGGTGTCTTTTTTGAAATAAGGATAACAAGAAAAACAAAGGCATGTAGAGCACATGCAGATGGGCCATAGGAATGGCTAAATGAGTTGAGTGGTGGGCGAGTTAGTGAGTTGGTGGTTGTGACACGGTAAGTCCGTAGCTTTTAAGTTCGCATAGCCATTCAAGCAATTTAAATAAAATTTTAACATTTTACTCTTCACAAGCTAAGATTCGTATAGTTTTGAATAATTTTAGCAGTGATGCACTTACGATTTAGTAAACAAACCAAAATTAGATTTCATCATTTTGAGTTAAAGGTGGACTATTGGTTGGTTCACGATT
>CATIWJ010211917.1:0-10847 GCA_949640765.1 Croton laevigatus | reverse complement strand
ATGCACTTGATCCTGAAGAGCAACAAGTATTTCTTCACATTGCATGTTTCTTTAAAGGGGAAACTCAATGCCAAATAGAAAGAGTGCTTGATGCATGTAATATCTCTACTTTAATTGACTTGACAGTTCTTGAGAATAAATGTTTAATCAACATTTCTGGCGACAAAGTTTTAATGCATGATTTGCTACAACAAATGGGCCATGAAATAGTTTGCAATGAATCTAAAGAGCCAGGCAAACGCAGTCGATTGCATAATCCTGAGGATGTCATTCATGTATTGACGAAAAATACGGTAACAACAAAAATTATTTGAATTTGCTACTTTAGTTCTATTCCTTCTTCTTTCATGTTTATATTTAATTTGGAGGTTTATTGACTTGTTATGAAGCCTTTTCATTATTATTATTTTTGAATTTGAAGTCTTTTTAGACTAAGTTTTCATCAAATTTTGAATTAGGGGACAGAATATGTGGAATGCATGTTTTTCAACCAGTTGAAGACAAGTACGCTCAGTTTGGATCGCAGAGTTTTCTACAATATGATAGGGATGAAGATGCTTAAACTTTATGATTATTCTACTTTGAATAACAAGTACCACGATTATTTGAGTTATTGTGTATATGATCAATTTCCTCTCTGTCTGAGTTTTCCTCAAGGCCTTGAATTTCTCTCTACAGAGCTAAGGTACCTTCATTGGCATTTTTATCCTTTGAAAGCTTTGCCATCATGTTTTCATTTCGAGAAGCTGGTCGTGTTAAACATGGCTGGTAGTTGTGTTGAAAGACTTTGGACTGGAGTACAGGTATATCCTGTAATTATCCACCTCTTTTTAAGGGGTAAAACTCTAAAGTGATTATCACTCATTGAATATCTTTTCTTCTTTTTATGAACAGAGTCTTCCAAATTTAAAAGAGATTTGCATGGATGGATGCAGATTTTTGGTTGAAATGCCTGACTTATCAGGGGCCCCAAATCTTGAAATTATAAGCTTTGCCTACTGTATAAGGTTGCTTAGGGTTTCTCTATCTACTCAATGTCTCAACAAACTCCATATGTTGGATTTGACCTCTTGTAAGATGATTAAGACTTTGCCAAGTTTTGAGAATATAAGTTCTCTTAAATCTCTTTCCATTTTTGGATGCTTAAGAATAAATAAGTTTCCTCAAGTTCCTACAACTATACAAACACTACATTTAGGGTTTACTGCAATAGAGTATATACCCTCATCAATCGGGTTACTGTCTCAACTTCAGTGTCTGGATTTATTTGGTTGTCTCAAGCTTAGGAATCTTTCAAATGTTTTCTCGCTGTTGAAACATGTCCATCAGCTTAGCATGTGCGGACCATATCTCAATACAATTGTCCTTGTAAATGGTCTTTGTTACTTAACATCGATACGTGTATTGGCTCTTCTAAGAAATGGTTTTAAGAGCTTACCATCAAGCATCAAACAACTTTCAAGTCTTATATTCCTAGACTTGAGCTGCTGTGAAAGTCTTGAGTCTTTGCTAGAGCTTCCAGTTAATTTAGAGCAGTTAGAAGCATCACATTGCACATCTTTGCAGACAATTTCAAATTCAGTGTTGAGGATTTCATCAGGTCGGAGACACTTCAATTTTGCTGGATGTGTAAGTTTGGATCATAATAACTTGCTGATTCATGTATTACCGAAAATGGTACAACTAGCCTCCAAGACAGTAGAAAGCCACCAGGTTCTCTCTCTCTCTCTCTCTCTCTCTCTCTCTCTCTCTCTCTCTCTCTCTCTCTCTCTCTCTCTATATATATATATATATATATATTTCATTGAAATATAAATATTAATAAAATAATTACTACCTCTATTTTTTTCATTTCTTTACATTCATTATTTCACCAATACCAATACAAATCCACTTTTCATCAATACTAATACATAAATAATAATAAATAATTACTAACCCTTTAAAAAATTTACTTTTTCACCAATACTAATAAAAAAAATAATAATAAACAATTATAAAACTTACTATAAATAGAAATGTAAACAACTCAAAAAAACACCCCAAAACGGAAATGTAAACATATCATGAAAACGGAGGTAGTACAAGTTAATAAATAAATGAACTCAATTTTTGAAAATTTACAGCTTAATATATTTAATAAATCTTGAAATATATAATTTGATTCTAAATGATCTATAGAATAAAAAAATATATATGAAAAGGCGGGGTACATTTGGTATTACCTAAAATATGTTCATAAAATTTAGTTATTTAAGTGATTTTATTAAAGAATACTATTCTAATTCATAATTATAATTTTATTCTAATAAAGAATGTTATTTTAATTTATATTCATAATCATATTCAACTAAAAAAATACTTTTTAATTTAGATTTATAATCATATTTTATTAAAAAATATTACTCTCTGGTTCTTTCTGTATAGGAAAATTTGACTTTTTTACCTTATACTACCTCCTTTTTTTCAGATTCTTTACATTTTGTTTTCACAAATATCAATAAAATCAACTTTTCACCAATATCAAAACAGAAATAATAATAAACAATTACTAATCTTCTAAAAAATTTACTTTTTCACCAATATCAATAAAAAAATAATAATAATAAACAATTACAAAACTTACTATAAATGAAAATGTAAACAATCTAAAAGTACACCCAAAAATGGAAACGTGAAGAACCTGAAAAAAACGAAAGTAGTATTTGACTTCATATTTTGAAATTTACCATTTATTATTTGTTCCTATATAACTTTTAACTGCACAAACCTCACATATTGGATAGTATATTTTATAATTATAATCCAATTCTATTTAAAACATCCTTGCAAACAGTTTCTAATTCATTGGTGGAGATTGTTTTATTTTGCTTGATGTGTAAGTTTGGATCATAAACTAGCCTACAGTACAGTAGAAAGCACCCAGGTTCTTTCTCTGCCTCTCAAGCACCACACACATAATAAATTAACTATTGATGTGGTTTCTTGAAATATAAATATAGATAAAATAATTCAAGTTAACTGAACCTTTTGAGAATTTTTTATTATATTTAATAAGTCTCATAACATATAGTTTGTTCCATCGAATATTTAGAGTTATATATACATGTGGTGCAGGGTCGTCAAATGTTTTACTTAATTATTTTTGCAGGAGACAACATTCCGAAATGGATTGGACATCAAAACACAGGGTTTTCAATTACTCTATCACTCCCTCCAAATTGGTATGAAAACTTCATAGGTTTTGCTTTATCTGCTGTTCTTCTAATCGGCGAAAATAAGAAAAGTGTTGCCGAATATTTTTATATGAGAATTATTAGGGTAGAATGCCAATTACAATCCAGTGGCGGAGAAAGCTATTTTGTGACATATCAAAGATTTTTCGATGAATGTTCTGTTGCCAGCCAATTGAAAAATCTGCTGCTGTTGTATGATGGTGATCTTTGTCTTGAAGTAAGGAATCAAGGAAGAATAATGGATCATTATAATGAGGTATCCATTAAATTTTTCATGGAAGATGAATTCCATAATCTATTGCCTTCCAGAATTCAGAATTGTGGGATTCAACTACTATACGAGGGCGACGATTACTTTATGTAGGAATCCAACCATGAAATTTGCTTTCAAGAAGTGCGGATTCCAAATAAAGGTTGAAGCCATTGCTGTAAGGAATAGGAAGAGGATGTTGTGGCAAGTGGGACCCACATTTATTATAAATAAAGGGGAAAAAAACAAAAACATTAAATAGCATACAGTACTTGTTTTATCTGGGTAAATTTAATTGAATATACCTGAACTTTATAAATTTTTACACAAAAATACCTAAACTTTTCTTTTTCGTATAAAAATATTTGGACTTCAAAAGAATTTGCAGAGAATAATTTTTAGTCGGTTTCCCAGTTTTTACCGGTTACAAACTGACATGGCTGAGATTAAAGTTTAAAAAATACACCCCTAATTTCCTTTTTTTCTCTTTACTTTGATTTGGTTTTGGTTGAAAATAATTTTAATTTTTTAGAGACTTTTTTGTAAAACTCGAAAGCCTAGTTAAAAATAAAACTAATTATCTGTCTTCTTCTTCTTTTCACTATGTTCCTTTCACAGCTTTTCTGTATCTCTAAAAATGGAGGATTTTGGATATTTTTCAGACATCGACGATTCTGCAGTGGAGGATCTCATCTCTCAAGCACAAGATCAAAAACGAAAAGAGGCTTTTTGAATGTTACTCTCGGACTCTGTTCACCACTCTGTTTCTGATTTCTCTACTGTCAGAACTGATCAAAAATGAGAAAGAACAAATGAAAATTCCCTTTCGTTTTCTATGTTTTCAATTGTCGAAAACTGGTATTGAAATTGGCCTCTCTCTGTTAGAATTGTTCACTACAAGAACTATGTAATATTGTGACAAAATTCTTTTTGACGAAGTTAATTTTGTCACTATAAATCAAAACAAATCAAAACACCTTCCAACCAAAATTAAAAGCAACCCCCAATCAATTATTTTCAAAGTCCCTTCTGAATTTTTTAACGTTTCAATCCAACATGGTTGACATGGACCTTTTAACAAGCAAGCATAAACTATATTTCAAATTTAAAGTTCATTATTTAAAGCCTATTAAGTATAATCTAGAATTACAATATAAATATTATGTAATTTCAGAGCTTCAATTTGATCACAAATTCACAAAAAAAATTATTATATCTATTTGAAATTGTCATCATCATCATCAACCCCATGAAATTCATTCTACCTTACGCTTGTTTTGCCCATTTTACAATCTTCTCTACTTCTCTATTAATTTTCTCTTCCACTTTCATTGCTTTTCTCAGTATTTTCTCTTGCTTTTTCTTTGTAAATGAATTTAGATTACCCCAAGAACTTATCACTATTGCTGCTTAAATCAAAATTCCAATTTTCTTTCTTTTTTTTCATTGAAACCTTCTTCGGCGAGCACCAAAAGCATCCAGATTTCAATGGAGGAGAATCAAAATCTTCAGATAAGTTTGAAGAAAAACCCATATGAGAATCCAAAAATGAACCTTTATTCACATCTGGGTTTCCTTGTATAACTGAAGCTATCTGAGAATCGAAAGATAATTCCTTTTTTGTAAAGAGCTTCTCTTCTTCTCCATTACTCTGTTTGGTTTCCGAGAAAATTTTATTAGGCGAGAAAATCTTAGCATCATCATCAATTGAAACAGACCCATGAACAGTTTTAGCAAAATCAGCACTGGAATTAGAGAAAGATTTGTCTAGTGTAGATTTGGGGGTGGAAAGAGGAAAGGATTTGAGCTTGTGAAAATGGGTTTCTAAATCAGTTGGGAGAAGAGAACTAGAGAAAGAAGAACAATTGATTTTATAAACTTGATCGAGAACACAGAGATATTGTGCTTGGGAGATGAGATCTTCCACTGCTGAATTGTCTGTGTTTGAAAAATACCCAAAATCCTCTATTTTTAGAGATACAGAAAAAGCTATGAAAGGAGGAGTTGTGAAAGGAAGAGGAAGGAACCCGGTTAAAGGAAGAAGAAGACAGATAATTAGTTTTATTTTTAACTATGCTTCCGGGTTTTTACAAAAAAGTCCCTAAAAAATTAAAATTGTTTTCAACTAAGTCCAAAACAAATTAAAGAGAAAAAAAAGGAAACTAAAGGTGTATTTCTTAAACTTTAATCCCTGCCACGTCAGCTTGTAACCGGCAAAGACTGGGAAATCGGCTAAAAATGATTCTTTGCAAATTCTTTCGAAGTTCAGGTATTTTTATACGAAAAAAAAAATTTAGGTACTTTTGTGTAAGAACCCCCAAAATTCAGGTACTTTAAATTAAATTTACCCGTTTTGTCTAGATTCGCGGAAAGCTAAAGATTTGCAAAGTTGCTAAAATTTTAGAGTTTTAGGAAGGATTCCTAAAATTAGGGTCTGTAAATAATTTTGGAGTGTTTTTTGAAAGAGGAAATTACTATTTCATTACTAATATTTGACTATAATTAATATTTCATTACTTTATTTTGGTATAATTGCTTTGCCAACACCACCGTTTGGTAAAAATACATTTTAGTCACCACACCATTAACTTTAACATTTTACCATCAATTTGGTAATGGCAGGCATAAAAATTTACAAAATTGGCTTCTTAAGTTGATTTGAATTTTCATTTTTTACTTTTTATGCAATTTTAGAGCTTAAATTCATTGCCTTTGAATTTTTTACCAACAATTCTATTTTCACATTTAATAATGGGATATTTACAAAAACATCCCTATGTTTATGCCTTAACTACATTTTCCTCTTTGTTTATTTTTTTCGGATATAAATATCCCTGCATTTTAAATATTTTAGACAATTATATCCTTTTGTCTATTTTTTCAGTTAAAATAACATTATAAGGACCAAAATGTAATTTTTTCAGGCTCTTTGGAAAAACTCAGGAATTAAGGGACCATTTTGAAACTTTCCTTTCTTCAACCTTCAACCTCTCCCACGATTGCCCACCAGTCGGCCTCCTTGCACAGCCGCCGACGCCGGATGAGGAAGAGCTCTTGCCGAGGACGCCAGATGAGGTCGCCGCCGACCATTCCCGCCCCCCTTCTGATCCGGCCACAACAAGAAAATTCTAGTTTCAATTCTTTATCTCAGCCGCCATTTCCACATGCTTCTGCAAAAGCAAACAGTTTCGAGTTTTATTGTAGACTAAAATTGACATTAATGGACTCTAGTAAAGAGGAGGCACGACATCAGACGGGGGTGGCTTGCGTTGAACAGTGGTCGGATCGGATGGAGGCGCTGATTGGATGAGGGGTTTCTCATTGTGGCCGGATCGGAAGGGGGACCGGGAATGGTCAGCGGCGACCTCACCTGGCGTCCTCGACAAGATCTCTTCCTCATCCGGCGTCGGCGGCTATGCAAGGAGGCCAACTGGTGGGCAATCGTGGGGGAGGTTGAAAGGAAAGCTTCAAAATGGTCCCTTAATTCTTGAGTTTTTCCAAAGGGCTCGAAAAAATTACATTTTGATCCTTGTAGTGTTATTTTAACTGAAAAAATAAACGAAAGGATATAATTATCTAAAATATTTAAAATGTAGGGATATTTATGTCCAAAAAAAATTAACAAAGAGGAAAAATGTAGTTAAGGCATAAACATAGGGATGTTTTTGTAAATATCCCTTTAATAATTATAAAATCAGAGTATAAAAGTTTAAAATTATAATATAAAAATATATTAATATTAATAAAAATTTAAAATACACTAAAAATTTTTAATTTGATAAAATAAAAATAAAAAATTACTATTATTATTTTAAACTTTTTTTTCTAAATAATATAAATTTTTAAAAATTACTTATTAAATAATTGTGAAAACTTTAGTTTTGAGATAATATTTATTGTCGTGACTCTTTGTTTGATCCGGATTTTATTTTTACTGATTGTCAATCTTTATTTTTTTTTTTTTTGTCATTAATTCATCTAGTATGGATAATTCAGAGTTTGGTTTGATAGTTTCTTATTAGTTAAAAAAATTATATATATATATATATATATATATATATATATATATATATATATATAATTTTTTCTAAAATAATTATTTTGATTTATGTCTATAATTTTTTATTTATTTTTATAGATATAAATCAAAATAATTATTTCTATTTTGATTATTTATATTTTAACTCATTTAAATTAGAAAATGGTATGAAAAATTATTTTGATTTTTATCAAAAATTATTTTAATTTTCTATTAAACTAAATTAATTTCAGAGTTGAAACTAAACACTCCAAGCCTTTGTACAAGCAATTTACTCTGAGTGTACAAGTCCCTTGAATGAAGGGGTGTCAAATAAGTCGGGGTTAGGTCGGGTTCGGGCCCTCGACCCTAACCTGATCTATTTAGATAAACAGGTCAAAAAGCTTAACCCTAAACTGATCTGTTAAATAAACAAGTCAAATGGGTCAACCTGATCTGTTTTACTTTTTTTAATATATAAATGGGTCAAACGGGTCAACTAAACCCATTTAATTAAAAAGGTCAAAAAACTCAACCCTAACCTATTAACTTCAGGTCGGGCTCGTGTCAGATTAGTCAGTCGAATCAGTTTTTGACACCCCCTACTTGAATGTGCAGTTTTCTATTCTTCAGTTCTAAAAGACCTAATTGATGTCATTACTCATTTTTTCACACTATAAATAGATTTAAACTTATAAACGCTACATATTAAAAATTATACATCTTTGAAACATATAATAAGCAATTATAATACAATTCACCAAACAAAAGGAAGTTTGTCGTATGATTACGACAAATCACTTAAAGAAAAGTCATTCTGAATTTTTAGTATATTATTATTTTAATGTTCACAAGAAAAGTTGGTAATAATTTTTAGTCACTAAGAAAAAAAGTTTAAAATAATAATATTGATTTTTTATTTTTATTTTATCAAATTAAGAATTTTTAGTGTATTTTAGGTCTTTATTAATATTAGTATATTTTAATATTATAATTTTAAATTTTTATATTTTAATTTTACAATTATTAAGTGTGAAAGTGGAGTTGTTGGCAAAAAAATTCAAGATGAGGTGAAATTAAGTACAAAAGCTAAAAAAAAAGGGTAAAAATAACAATTTAAGTTAACTTAAGGGGTCAATTCTGTAATTTTTTATGTCTGCCGCTGCCAAATTAATGGTCAAATGTCAAAGTTAACGGCGCGATGACTAGAGTGTATATTTAGGCCAAATAGTAATAATGACAAAGCAATAATGCCAAAACAGAGTGATAAAATAGTAATTATAACTAAACATCAGTGATGAAATAGTAATTTTCCCTTTTGGGTGAGCGCCACTATTTTGTATCAATCTCTTTGTAAGCTTACTATTTTTAATAGTGGAAGAATTTCGGAGTTTGTCCCTTATATGTAACCCTAAACAATTAAAGGTGAACCATATAAATCTTGTGTGTCGTATTTTATTATTATGCTGATTTATTTATTCTTGTATTTTATTACAGGGACCTAAAAAAGTGGTATCAGAGCAAAAGGTTTCGGCTAAGGTCCAGCCAGTCAGATAGTGGTACCATATTTGTGGATATATTTTGAAAATATATATATATATCAAGATGAAAAGAAAATTATGACAAATCCATTGGGGCAATCCATTCACAAAGACATTGCAGAATTAATTTTATGATGAATAGTAAAATAATAATCCAAAGTTGTGGTGAATAGTTACTAATAACATTACTATTGCTGAGCCTATTTCTATATTCTACACAATTCGAAATGGACGATAAAATGACAAGCACAATGGTTGAACTCAACTCATCAAACTGTGCAGTTTGGAAGATATTAATGGAAGATCTTCTATGTTGCAAAGATCTTTTCAAGACTATTGAGTTGAAAAGAGTCAAGTCAGCAGTAAAGAATGAGATTGACTGGAAGTTGACTAATAGAAAAGCAGTCGAGACTATTAGACAGTCTGTTGAAATGAGTGTTATTAATCACATCACTCATGAAAATGAAGCTTATTCAATTTGGAAGAAGCTAGAGGACATGTACGAACACAAGAATGCACAGAATAAAGCTTTCCTAATTAGAAAGCTTGTAAATCTAAAGTACAGAGATGACAAAAGTGCTTCAAATCGCTTGAGCAAATACCAAAAAATTTTTAATTAGCTGATGGTGTCAAAAATAGTGCTAAAAGATGAGGTGCAAGCACTATTCTTATTGAGTTTCTTGCCAGACAATTGGGAAACACTGGTTGTCACACTCAGCAATATGCCAGAGGGAAATCTGACCTTAACCATAGTTATAGAAAGTATTATGAATGAAGAAACCAGACGTAAGGAAAATGGTACTAGTGGCAGCTCAGATGCACTTATTTTAGTCATAAAAAGGAGAGAGAGAAGCTAAACCAGACATCCTTAAAATCCAGACAAACGAGATAATTCATAGAGGAGATCCAGGTCGACAAAAGGTATCACTCGCTATCACTGTGGCAAGCCCAGTCACATCCAAAAGCATTACAGAAAGTGAAAGAAGGAATGTAGCAAAGAGAATGATAAGGAAAAGAAAGATGATACAGAGAGGTAGCTTCAGTAGCAATTGATGTTGATGTACTTGGTGATTGTTAAAAGGGTTGTAGAAATAATGAACAAAACCATTGTTAAAAGGGTTAGATATATGTCAGCTTACGCCCAGGGCCGTCTAATACCATGTGCAGGAAGCTCTATTACACAGGGCCTCCACAAATTAGGGGACCCAAGAATTCCAATAGAGTAGTAACTCTTTTAACTACTTTAGCTGTAAGTTTTTTCTCCTAAAACTACACTTTATTTTCTTTGGTTCATAACCAACCCTCCATGGCTGGTAGGTCAATTGGGGGTTACAAATGCCCTAAATTGAACTCAGGACCTTTGTCGTTTCTCTTTCATATGTGGAAAGTGCTGTTACTAGACATTGCCCGGCCTTCACCTTCAGAACGATCTTCACCTTTTGCCACTGCCAGGTCCGGATGACGATGCTAGCTCAAGTAAGTTTTTGTTTTATTTCTTTGCTTTTTCTGAGACTAGTGAAAAATTGTATGTTTCTTCATTTGATTATTTCGTAATGTCACAGTTGAGCTTATTTGTTGAGCTTAAACAATTTTGGTCATCCATTGAGCTTATTTGTTACAAACCATTTAGTTAATATGTATGCAAAGTGTGTGTGGGGATTTGGTTTATGCATATAAATTGTTCGATGAAATGCCAAAAAGAAATGTTGTTTCTTGGACTGCTCTGATTTCTGGTTATGCTCAACATGGCCAAGCCTATAATTGTAGTCTTTTGTTTTCTGATATGTTAAGCAATTGCCAGC